>OZ014454.1:16430025-16515027 GCA_963966035.1 Acleris laterana | reverse complement strand
CCGATGTTTTAACTGTACTGGGTAGTGATTCTCTGAACAACGACGGTCGGACGGACGGACGAGTGAATGTCCAAGCGGCGAGTTTAAGTAGTCCCGTCAGTGCGAGCAAAACATATTTTAGCGCGTGCATTTTCAATTTAGCAGCATGGTTTCTGCCGATGGATCGAACGTATAACTAAGGCAGCTTAATTGAAAATGCACGCGCTAAAATCTGTTTTGTTCGCTCTGACGGGACTACCTAAACTCGCCGCTGCGATTTCGCTCGTTCGTCCGCCCGTCCGTGTTGTTTCTGAGGGAATCACACCCCGGTAGTGATTCGGTGGTTAAAAACGGTCGGACGAACGAGCCAAATCGCAGCGGCGAGTTTAAGTTGTCCCGTCCCGTCAGAGCGAACAAAATACTCATTAGCGCGTGCATTTTCAATTAAGCTGCCTTATACGTTCGATCCATGGGCAGAAACCATGCTGCTAAATTGAAAATGCACGCGCTAAAATATGTTTCGTTCGCACTGACGGGACTACTTAAACTCGCCGCTTGGACATTCACTCGTTCGTCCGACCGTCCGTTGTTTTTAACCCCCGACGCAAAAAACGCGCGCGTGCGTGCGTGCGTGCGTGCGTGCGTGTGTGTGTGTGTGTGTGTGTGTGTGTGTGTGTGTGTGTGTGTGTGGCACTGTAGTTCTTAAACGGATAAACCGATTTGGATGCGGCTTTTTTTATATTAATGCAGGTTTCTTGTCGGTGGTTCTTAGCCATGTTTTATCAAAATTGGTTCAGCCCTTTTTGAGATTTTGCTTTAAACCCCCGCTAGAAAACTTGCTTTCAAGTAAAAAGAACCGCATCCAAATCGGTTCATCCGTTTGGGAGCTATGATGCCCGTTATAAACTAACACCCCTCTTTTTATTTATTACTTATTAGCCCCCTATTATTCATTTTATGTTTTTAAAGAGACGTTGCTAGCTAAAGTCATATTGTTAATTTGAAAAAGTTTAAAAAGCGTGAAATAAAAAAATAAATAAAAACATTAAAAAACCCCCCACTCAAAATAGTCTGTAAAGGAAAACCTCTAAAAAGTAAAAAATAAGGAGTATCTATTGGCCCTATTTTAAGTTTAATTATAAGTAGGTACTTATTAATATTTTGATTCAAGCGTCGACACGTCGGGGGACCGCTAAGTAAACTAAGTAATATAAAATACCCCAACTACTTAGCCCTTATAAAATACCCAACGTGGCGACGACGCTTGTATCCAAATATTCATACCTACTTACAGACTATTATTTGAGAGAATAACACCCCTGGACGGTAGGCAGATAAGACGACAAGAAAATGGTTATATCCTGTGGTTATATCTTATATCTGGCAACGTCGCGCAATGCATGAATCCAACGCCGGGGCACGCGCCAGTCGGCCAGTTACGCAAAATGCCTACCTGAGGAGCGGCAACAGCGCGTAGTTCATAAGTTTCATAACGTTATTATAACGTTATTTAAGTATAACGTTATTAGGATTTCATTACGGTATAGCATAACGTTAAGAAAAAATATCGATATATTTAAACGGAATTTTGAGCACTAACGAAATATAACGTTATGATAACGATATTATTCATAACGTTATAAAGGTCTGGTTGACAGTTTGAAAAAAAGTAGCCGCCATTTTGATCTTTTTAGGTATTCGACTGATTGTTTCCAAAATCGATATCTGAGGATCTGTGTGGCCTCTGATAACGAATCCGTTGACAGATTGAGGAAAAGTAGGCGCCATATAGAACTTTTGAGTTATTTCGACTAATTGCTTTCAAAATCGATATCTTGGAATTGGCATTGGCTTTAAGCGTTTTGTGATGCGATCCCTGTAAAATATCCATAGCGTCAAATGGTTTTTCACAAGCGTAGCCATTTGGAACGTCTAAAAAATTTACTGATATAATATATTGTCATTTTAATAAGAGCAGGCGCCTTTATTGGTCACGTAGGACGTAGGACACTTAAAATACCCTGTAGACTGTTTGTTTCTTTCGCGCCGCGTCGCTCCTCATCGCATTCGCGTGGAATTCGCTTTGCCATCAAATAGACCGACTAGACCGTAGTTCGTAGAGCGCGGGCGCCGCCATCTTGCTGAAGTGACGTCGTCATTACATCACAGTGGTGCGCGCACGTCCGGAAAAAAAATTGCACTACATAATGTTTTTTTTTGTGGTAATTTTTATATTATTAAGTACATCTCATCTAAAACTTTGTGAATTTATTAGGTGTTTGTTATAATTATAAACATAGTTTTTTACCCTAAAATCAACACGAGATCAGTAGATAATTGCTTCGAAAATTCTGCGAAGTGATACGTTCTTTGAAATAAGTGTCCATCCCTTTCTTACAATTGTATATTTTTGATGGGTTAGTAATTTTTTAACAGTCGGTACCGAAGTTAGCCCCTTTTTTAACCCCGGCCGCCGTGTGTCTGTGTGTATGTGTGCGTGTGTGCGCGCGCACACCCGCGCGTGTGTGTGTGTGTGTGTGTATGAGAGAATGCGTGCGTGCGTGCGTGTCTGTGTGTGTGTCTGTCTGTGGCACCGTAGCTCTTAAACAGATGACCCGATTTCGATGCAGTTTAATTTTATTTGAAAGCAGGTCTTTTGGTGGTGGTTCTGAGACATGTTTTATTAAAATCAGTTTAGCCGTTTTTGAGATATAGAGGTTTTAGAGGTTAAAAGCCCCCGATTTAACGGCGCCACATACTTTAAGAGCTGATCTCTTAAACGGCCGAAACAATTTTCATGAAATTTTGCTAAAAACCACCGCTAGAAAACCTGCTTTCAAATACCGCATTTCAAAAACCGCATCCAAATCGGTTCATCCGTTTGGGTGCTACGATGCCAATGCAAACAGACACTCAGATACAGACATAGAGATACACGTTATAAACTAACACCCCTCTTTTTATTTATGAGTAATAACTAACTTAATAAACCCCTAATTCATTTCATGTCGTTAAAGAGACGTTGCTAGCTAAAGTCAGATTGTTTATTTGAAAAAGATTAAAAAACGTGAAATAAAAAAAATTAAAAAATAAAAAAAATCCCCATCTACTTAGTGGTCACTGACGTGGCGACGCCTGTTTTGAGTCGGGGGTTTTTTATACATTTATGTGTGGGTGCGATATCGTTTATTTTTTGTAAGAAAATCCTTTTATTTTTCAACTTTATTTGACAGGGTTGATTCCCTGAAATATGCCAATTATGCCTGAAGTTTGTAAAAAAAAGTTTTTTTTCTATAATAGCTATGTTTTTTTATATCTATGCCTATGCTGAAGCTGTATGATAATATTTCAAAAAACCTTCAAGCTTCAAAAAATTTAAGTTTTTAAGTAAATAAAACGAATACCAATATTTTTATATGTGTTTCATTTATTAACTATTGAAAAATGATACAAGCCTATGCCTAGTTAATTGTTTCATAAGCAAAATAAATCAAACTGAGCCATGTTCAAAAATTCGGATTATTTGCCACATAATTTGTCGCCGTTTTATAATTGGAACATTTGACAATTCACGAGCAACAAATCGGCCAAATTCTGTGTTCGCTTCTCTTAAGTTGTTTGCGGCCTCCATAAACTCGCTTTGGGTTCCTACAGAAACAGAGTATACTATGGCGCTTTCTTCAGCATTGTTACTATTTTTTGTTGGTGAAGCTGCATCCGTATTTGTTTCCTTGCATTTAACCGTACGAGTTGCATTATTTTGGGAATATAATTCATTATCTTCCCAATCTTGACTGTATTGCGTAACAAACATGTCAACTGAATTTTCTGCTTTATCTGAAAATGACAAAAAAATCAGCTAGAGTCGCAAAGGAGCAGTAAGTAGCAAACATACAAACATGCATTACCCACACAACTTTCGTTTCTCCTAGGTTTATGCTAGTTACATTCCAAATTTCATCGAAATCGGTGTTTTGGTTTTGGCATAAAAATGTAACAGACAGACAGAGTTCACAATTTGAATAATTAATTATATATGTATAATATTATAATAGTACTTAGTTAGTATTTATAATATGAACATGGCAACATGCGGTATCTATCTAGAATGTATTGTGACGGAAACCTATACCTACTAGTGGCTACTTCGGGTACCTATTTAACCTACATTACATCAACTACATGGTTCCGAATTGATCAAAAACACGATTTTTCATAATTCCGAATGAAATGTTTTGCAAGAAGACTTTATTTTTGATATCACTTATAAATCAAAGTAACGTAACCTACTTGTAGTAATTAAATTACGCATGTATTCTAAAATAGATCAAATAAAATAACATAGCTTTCGTAAAATGAAAACTTGGACAAATTATTATTAACCGGAAAATAATATATTTGAAGTATTAGGTGTTTCCGGCTACTACGCATAGCTCATTGGTATCACATCATAGAATTTATGTTTAGGTACTTACTGCCATAGAATTTTCTCTTTGCTGGTAGGAGGGACTGACTTTCAACTTCATTCTTAACTAAACTTTGTTTGAAATCTGAAACAAACCGTAAATAGATCAATTAAAATTTGATAATGTATAAATACTCTTTGTAAAAACATAAATACTTACTTACCTACTTAATTAATAAGAAAATTAATTGTCAAAACGCGAATTAGCAAAACAAAAATACTCTGATTACATATTACGAAACAATTGACAAAAAATACAGGATCCAAATCAAAAAAGTAGTATCATGAGTATCACGACAATAACTAAGTAGGTACGTATTTCGGCACTTACCCATTCTAGTGTCAAGCCTGCTTTTCTGCACTGCGGAACGCCAAGTCGCCAACTAAACCAATACCTAACTTTACTGAGCAAAGCAGCTCCCCACTTGGAATAAGGATTTATATTTTTTCCTTGTCGCACACATCTTCCACAAAAGGGAAAGTTTTATATTAAGCGCTAAAACGTTAGGGAAACCCTTTCATAGGGACATCAAGGAGAATTACTTACGAATTACCAATTTTAAAGGGCTAGCCTTATCGTTGAGTTCATCATTCGATAAGGGAAAGTCAATCGTATGGGCGGTCAATTGGAATGGGTTACCACTGGGCTACCTATTTCAATGGAAAGGCCTTTGAAAGGCTACTTTAAAATATTATAATATAATTACCGTAAATATTACAAATTAAAAGCAGGAGCCGGTTCGCTATCCCATTCAAGGGATTTCGAATGGATTTTTATAAGGGTTACCCTTATAAAAAGCTGCTCAATTGGTTTTAAAGCGCTATTTTTAAGGGTTACCCTTATATTTGGTTATGCAATACGAGAGAAGAGAGAGCTTCAGCTGTTTAGGTTTCCCTTATGTGAATGGTTAGTTTATCAAATTACAAAGTCATACATTCCTTCCAAAAGGGTTATTCTTTTAGTGGTGTATACTTCGAGAGGTAATTCTTTTAACGGCTTTTATCGGGGAATGGGTGGTCGGGTCCCTGATTCTGACAAATAAATGAATTTGAATTTGGAACTTGTAATAAAAAGTAAACCATAGTGTACACTGTACAGTCACCTGCAGAGGAAAATAACCTCCATGCATAGAAGTTATCTAATCATAATCTCAATTTTTTTTATAATCAACATGATAGTTTTAATGGAGAGTTATAATAGCCAAATGCTTTTTCAGAGAACAGTTGAAAGCTGCAGAGTCATTGACCCAGCTGTCCGTGTGGCAGGAGGCTCCCATCCCTGGAGGCCTGCCTGGCTGGATGCTGGCACAGTCTTTTAAGAGGAACCTAAAGATCGCCCTGCTTGGAGGGTAAGAAGTTTAACATTGTTTTGTTACATACACCTTCTGTATACATGATTTGCTAGTGTTTGTGACATTGGATTAAGAATAATTTAAATTAAATTATTATATTAGTAGAATCCTTATACTATTAATAAAGTAAATAAATACATTAGATTACAGAGAATGTACTTTATTTCTGGTACTGTTTTTTTTTTATTTATTTATTATAATACACTAGCAGCTCTTCGAGCTGATGCGTGTATATCACTGCACTTGTGTCTATAAGGTTTTTAAAAACTTATCAAGTCTATTTTTAAAGGAGTTCACTAATAACAGCTTCTGGTAAAGTGTTCCACAGTTTCACCACGCGATTTGACAAGAAGTGTCTCCTAGGGTTGCTAGCACACAGAGGCTTGACTAGTTTCATGGAGTGCCTTCTTAACCTTGTGTCCTGGCTTAACGTGTATATGTTTTCCAGATTAGCGATGTTATAGTGTCCATTCAATATTTTATATGTCTCGATAAGATCCCCTCGTTTTCTTCTTTCCTCCAATGTTGTCAATTTTAGTTCCAATAGGTGTTCATCATAGGGTCTATCTTTCAATGCGGCGACCATTTTAGTTGCTCTTCGCTGAACTTTCTCCAGTAATTCAATATCCTTTTCAATATCCTTGTTTGTTGAGACCTCCTAGTTAGTAAATGTCCCTGAGTCAAAAGCCTCGCTCTTCCAGAGTTGGTTCATTTGTATTTATTTTGTGTAATGACTATTCTAACAATCCCATTAAATATTGTACCTATTTAAAACACGGAAGCTATAACTTTGGTTGTGTAAGGGCGATTGTGAATTACAAGGAGTTTTACTGTGCGGCAGTCTGATTTTGCACAAATATCTATGGCGTAAATATAAAAAAACAGACTGCCAGAGGGTTAAAATCCTTGTAGTGCACAATCGCCCTAGCATTCAGATTTGTGACCTTAGTAACAAATATTATTCTTCTTTAGTGGTCGTCCTTGGAGCATGTCATCTTCCCTAGAGCCAGATGGCAAGGCCCGGGACGTGGCGTTCCTGGACGCGTACGCCCTGGAGCGCTGGGAGTGCGTGCTGCACTACATGGTGGGCTCTGCGCAGACCGAGGGCATCAGCGCAGACGCGGTGCGCATCCTGCTGCACGCGGGGCTCATGACCAGGTAGGCCATCATTGTTTGAGCAGGACGGCAATTGCTGGACGCTTATGCACTGGAGTTGGTGGAAACTCCTATTTACTTCATACTTGCTCCAAAATCATTGCTAACCAGGTTGTCCTACGTTGTTAAAAGCCTCCGGCTTTCAGCAACATTTGTGTGTAGGGAGAATCGCTGGGTTTTTAGTAGGTATTCCTACACTCCTGGTCGGTGAGACCCATATAGTCATCTTGGGTCCCCCCATGTTATGCTTAAATGCGAAATACGGTTCGCGGTTTGACAAAAGTCAAATCAGCTTCTTTTTATGAAACATCAAAAACGCTCCGTTACTATGGAATTTATAGGGATTACTATCTTGTGACGTCACAATCAAACAGCGTCCTTATTGTTGGATTTTATGAATTTAAAATCTTAATATAGCAAACATAAATAAAAGATTGATGTTTTCGTAGTATTTTACTTGTGTGTCCGGATCGCTACCACCATCTTATCCATTAACCTACCGCCAAATAGCAGTGTTCGCATTGTTGTGTTCCGGTTTGGGGATAAGAGAGCCGGTGAAATGACTAGCATAGAAGCATTCCATCTTAGTCCTCAGGGTTGGCAACGCATTTGCAGTCTTAGGATTGCACTGCATTCTTGTGAATGCGAATGTCTATGGGTCGCAGTTTCCGCTTACCATCAGGTGGCCTGTGTGCTCGTTTGTTTACTCTATGACATAAAAAAAAAAAAAATGTTTATCTGTTGTTAATGAAAAAATTAATTTAATTTCACTCTTGTCAAATACCCTATTGTGTTAAAAAAATTGGTTGTTAAAGGTTTCTATCAGTGGTGGGCCTAATTTTTCAGTTACAGGTGTAAAAGTGCAGATTAAATAATGAAACAGTGTGTTTTTATTTTGGTTAGAGACGCAGAGGACGGCTCCGCTGTCATCACGCGCGCCGGCTTCCAGTTCCTGCTACTCAGTACAGCCAAGCAGGTATATCGTTTTAAGCTTAAAATACATAAACTCACGCCTTTATTCCCAGAGTGGAGTAGGCAGAGCTACAGAATTACCAACAACTCTAATAATTTGTCCATATTTCTGTAACCACATTTTGCACACTAAGGCTAAAATGTTCACCAGTATTAGTGACAGGTTGCAAGCCCATCGCCTAACAGTACTATACGCCTTTATTCCCTCAGCCGTCTCTTACGACATCCACGGGAAGACACGGAGTGGCACTATTCTAACCCGGCAACCACACGGTTAAAATAAGCAAGAATAAATACCAGATTCATAAAATTAATCAATCATAGCTCATTGGGAAGTTTGTACGGAACAAACAAATGAACAGACATGAAAACTAGCTAATAAAAACCAAACTACAAAAAAAAACTGTACCCCTATTTTATCATTTTGTACATACACATTACAAACATACAAAATGGTAGGGTTGAAGTCGAATATTTCTACACTGAATCTGACAACGATCAGTTGAGATGTTGTTAGAGACAGATATTTGTACGCTTGCTTTGCATCCTGAATACAAGAGCAATAATGACAATATTTATAAGACCATGTATTTTACTGTATTCTGACAAATAAATGAATTTGAATTTTGAATTGAGAACTGTGAGGGCATGTTGTTAAAGCTTCCTAGGACATCCTTATTTCACAAAGTGGAAGAGAACTGCATAGTAATAGTATAAACATTTTAAATAGAGTATAGGATGCTTCAACCGTAGCCTTAGCCACTTACTTCGGCAGTACAAGTGAAGGTGACATTCGGGTGTTCAGTTCTGTCCTGTTCAGGTGTGGTGTGGTTCCAGGTGTGGCTGTTCCTGCAGCACTACCTGCACACGGCCGAGAAGCGCAGCCTGAGCGCGGCCGAGTGCCTCGCCTTCCTCTACCAGCTCAGCTTCAGCACGCTTGGCAAGGTACGATCTTATGGGCCCCTAATCTAACGCTTAAATAGGCTGCTTGTTTTTTTTTTTGGCAAATATACTATACAGTCTAACACCCGTATTCACAAACAATACTTAAGGGATCCTTCACTGAGTAAACGCACTGCGTTCAATACAGCTTTGTGATTGGTCCTGTTTGACTGACCTTTTGTTTCTGACACGATTTGAACCACCCTGTGCGTTCGTGAGCACTGAGACCTCATAGTGACGTTTGTGAATACGGGTGTAAGAATAGTGTAATTGAGCAAGTAAGAGCAAGTTACCCTTTATAAATTAATTCAAAATGGCGTCCTTGTCTTGTTTTCAGGATTACAGTACGGAGGGCATGAGCAACAACATGTTGGTGTTTTTACAACATTTAAGAGAGTTTGGACTCGTCTACCAAAGAAAGGTATGTCCACGATTTTGACTTATAAACAATGCTATAACAATTATTATAGACCTGTTATTACCATCGCATCGTTTATTATAGAACTGTTTTCACGCTTTGGTTACTCTATAGGTGGTATTCTGATACCGCTAACGATATAATATAAGCGGTTTATAGTAACGCGAGTAGAAAATAGTAGTTTATGAAATTGTTGCATAATGAGGGGTATTAAAACACGAGTGTGTGTTTAAGAACCGAGCCGCTAGGCGAGGTTTATAGTAGTATCACACGAGTGTTTTAATACCTAGTTATGTGCAGTTTCATACCCTACTTTATCTACTTTCATACCTACATTACAACAACACGTATTCAATGAATGGCGCCAAAACCTAGCACATCACCGCGCATGAGCAAAAGCGGGCGCTGTCACAGACAAGTAAAAATTGGAATGAAAACTTTTTGTAATGCTGTAAAAATGACGCGAATCGCATGTGCGTTCCATTATAAAAAATAATTGATATGGAACCTCGTTGGTGACATTAACTTTTTGAATTAACTTGTATCGTAATGGTAAAAAAAATACTTTATTAACATTATTTTGTTAGAGAAATAGTGTTTTTTTTCGGTTGTGTTTATAAAGTATGCCAATACAAATTCGTTTTGAAGTTTATAATTCGAACTTTACTATAGGAGAGTAGATAAATAAGTATTATGAACAAGGGGGGGAATTTTCATAGCAAAAAACAAATATCAAGAGGGATTGACCATTGTGATTTGTTGACTATCGATGATTAATTGTCATTTAGCACGACTTTTTTTTGATGTTCTCTATAGAGTACCAAAAAGAATTACGTGTATAAAGGTTAACAAAATAATAAATTAATAGAACAGTAACTAGTTTTATTTTGTTACAATATAAATATAAAACCAAAACGGAAATGTTACACAGTATAATGACCGTAGAAGACCTTCATTCATAATAACGGCGTCGAAATCTAAATCTACTACTTTTTTTTTTTAATGTATTTTAGTATCTGCAATCAGCTATTTAGCTTTAATCAGATGTTCTGGAGGTATTCAACGTTGAGGTTGTACATCCATCGATGAAGCAACCTTTATTTCCCTTGGCTGTTTACAGTGAAGCCAGTTTTGCCCTCTTGAGACGATATACACAATCAGTGGTGTCAATGAGTTCTGCTGCTAGCTTGTTCATGTGGTGTTCAAGTCTAGACACGTAGTCCTTGTTGAAGTGTTTAATTTCTTCTTTAACTGTTGGTATTTCTGTGTAATTGTGTATGTCACTAATTTTCGTGAACCATGGTGCGTTTGTTATGGTTTTCAGGGCGTTGTTCTGGAAGCGTTGTAAAATTTCGATGTTTGAGTGACTGGCTGACCCCCAGAGCTGGATACCGTAGGATCATATGGGTTTTAGTATGGTTTTATAGATAAGGATTTTATTCTCTAAACTTAATTTTGATTGTCTGCCTATCAACCACAATAAGTCTCGAAGTTTCCGGTTGCATTGATCTCTTTTTCTCCTTATGTGTTCCCTCCAAGTAAGCCTTCGGTCTATATGCATGCCAAGGTATTTTACCGTATCTTTGTGAGGCAGTATTACATTATTCAATTTGACTGCAGGGCAATCTCCTTTTTTAAGTGCAAATGTCACATGAACTGACTTATTGGTACTTACTTGTATTCTCCATTTGTTTAACCACTGTTCTACTGCCTTGAGATGGTGTTGAAGGACTTCAGAAGCTTTGGTAGAGTTTACATTGTTAGCAAGGATTGCTGTGTCATCCGCATATGTAGCAGTCAATACTTCTTCTGATTGAGGTAAGTCAGCTGTGTAAATAGTGTAGAGAATGGGGCCAAGAACTGAGCCTTGAGGTACTCCAGCTCTGGTTTTTCGGAGGGTAGACAGTTGATTATCCACGCTGACCTGAAAAAGTCTCTCTTTGAGGTAGTTTTTGAGCAACATGTAGGCAGAGTTGGGTAACATGGATTTTAATTTGTATTCTAGGCCCTTGTGCCAGACTCTATCGAAGGCTTGTTGAACATCAAGGAAAATTGCTGAGCAATACTCCTTTCTTTCTAATGATTGCCTTATTTTTTGGGCTACTCTGTGAATTTGTTCGATGGTAGAGTGATCGGCTCGGAATCCAAACTGATGACCAGGTATGACATTGTTTTCATGCAAGATTGGTATCAGGCGTTTCATTATTACTTTTTCAAATAGCTTCGACAGTATTGGTAGCAGGCTGATCGGTCTGTAAGATGATACTTCATTTTGAGGCTTTCCTGGTTTTGGAATCATTATTATAATAGATACTTTCCATAGTGCTGGGTAATAATGCAGTCTCAGGCAGGCGTTATAGAGGGTGGTAAGGTAGATAACTGCTTTTCTGGGTAGTCTCTTTAAAATCTCTGCTGTGATTAGATCAAACCCAGGCGCCTTTTTTAGTTTGAGTAGGTTTATCTCTCGTTGGATTTCTCGGGGTGATACAGGTTTGAAAGGTAAGGACATTTGCTGGTCTGAGCATCAATATCCCTTTCAGGATAGCTGGGGTGGGCGTTGTTAGGTTTGAAAGCATCTTCTAGGAATTCTGCATAAAGCTCCGCCTTCTCTTTGTGGTCTCTAGCCCAGCCACCATTTTTCTTTTTTAGAGGCGGTACTGGTTCCCGGGGTCTTTGGAAGTCATGTGTAAATTTCCAGAGAGAGTAGTTGTCCTTGCAGTCAGCAGACAGAGTTTGTAGTCTATCCTGAAGGGTTTTATTTTTAAGCCCAGAGAGAGTTTCTTTTAGTTCACGTCCAGCCTTATTAAGAGCTTTTTTGTCATGGGAGTTTCTGCTCATGTGCCATATTCATTTTAATCTCCTTTTCTCAGTAACTTTCTTTTGTACTTCTATGGTGTAGTCCCCTGATTGCGGTTTGTGTTTGAGTGGAGGCGTAGCCAGCCAGGCTGCTTGTTGAATGAGATTAGTTATATAATTGGTACCGTCTTCTACTTCATCTTCAGTTTTTAACGATATTTGAAGCTCGACGTTTTGTTCTACGTACTCTTGAAAAGTGTCCCAGTCTGTTTTGAAATTGTACAGGGATTCTCTTGGTTCTTTGTGAATGACCGTAGAACTTAGGGTACATATAACTGGCGAGTGATCCGAGGTGCCATCTAAGCTGGATTCTACTTTGACGTAGTCATGAGAGATTCCTTTGATAATAAAGTAAATCTACTACTAATTATATTTTCTTCATCTTGTCTGTAGTAATACAGAATCGTTTATATTTTCTCTACATTGCCATCATTAAAAATGGCCCTGTTTTCGTTGTAGTTGCATTTAACTTATACACGGGAGTAATTTTTTGCATAAAATCGGCATTATCACGAATTTTGTCATAGTCCGGAATCCTATCTAGTAAAATCGATAACTGGAATAGTCGATGAAACATAATGGTCAATCCCTCTTGACATTTGGTTTTTGCTATGAAAATTCCGCCCCTTGATTATGATATGAATGTTGGTCTAGCGTAAAGCCGGGCGGTTCTACCCGACGCGGCTGGCGCTGAACATCGCGAGCGCGCGCGACGCGGCGCCGGAGCCCGAGGCGGCGCGCGGGTACATCGTCGTCGAGACCAACTACCGCGTGTACGCCTACACGCAGACCAGCCTGCAGGCCGCGCTGCTCGGCCTGTTCGCCGAGCTCGTTTACAGGTCAATACTTCATAGCAGGAACCACTGGTCTACTCCCGAACTAGCCTGCGATTACTTATAACATTCAAGATATTATGCTTCAGTGATTTATGTAACTGGTAAAAACAGTTTTTGAAAACACAACAATTTACATTGTTCATGCGTAACCATGTAACTATCTATAACCATAATAATAACAGTGCTATAATAATTATTATAGCACTGTTATTACTATGGCTACGCTTATTATAGAACTGTTTTCACGCTTCGATTACGCTATAGGTAATATTGTGATACCGTCACCGATGTACATATTGTGATGTGTTTGTATGGTGCGCAGGTTCCCCAACGTGGTGGTGGGCGTGCTGACGCGCGAGTCGGTGCGGCAGGCGCTGCGCGGCGGCATCACGGCGCGCCAGATCATCCGCTACCTCGAGCAGCACGCGCACCCGCAGGTCACCACTATATATTACTGACGCGCGAGTCGGGGCGGCAGGCGCTGCGCGGCGGCATCACGGCGCGCCAGATCATCCGCTACCTCGAGCAGCACGCGCACCCGCAGGTCACCACTATATATTACTGACGCGCGAGTCGGGGCGGCAGGCGCTGCGCGGCGGCATCACGGCGCGCCAGATCATCCGCTACCTCGAGCAGCACGCGCACCCGCAGGTCACCACTATATATTACTGACGCGCGAGTCGGGGCGGCAGGCGCTGCGCGGCGGCATCACGGCGCGCCAGATCATCCGCTACCTCGAGCAGCACGCGCACCCGCAGGTCACCACTATATATTACTGACGCGCGAGTCGGGGCGGCAGGCGCTGCGCGGCGGCATCACGGCGCGCCAGATCATCCGCTACCTCGAGCAGCACGCGCACCCGCAGGTCACCACTATATATTACTGACGCGCGAGTCGGGGCGGCAGGCGCTGCGCGGCGGCATCACGGCGCGCCAGATCATCCGCTACCTCGAGCAGCACGCGCACCCGCAGGTCACCACTATATATTACTGACGCGCGAGTCGGGGCGGCAGGCGCTGCGCGGCGGCATCACGGCGCGCCAGATCATCCGCTACCTCGAGCAGCACGCGCACCCGCAGGTCACCACTATATATTACTGACGCGCGAGTCGGGGCGGCAGGCGCTGCGCGGCGGCATCACGGCGCGCCAGATCATCCGCTACCTCGAGCAGCACGCGCACCCGCAGGTCACCACTATATATTACTGACGCGCGAGTCGGGGCGGCAGGCGCTGCGCGGCGGCATCACGGCGCGCCAGATCATCCGCTACCTCGAGCAGCACGCGCACCCGCAGGTCACCACTATATATTACTGACGCGCGAGTCGGGGCGGCAGGCGCTGCGCGGCGGCATCACGGCGCGCCAGATCATCCGCTACCTCGAGCAGCACGCGCACCCGCAGGTCACCACTATATATTACTGACGCGCGAGTCGGGGCGGCAGGCGCTGCGCGGCGGCATCACGGCGCGCCAGATCATCCGCTACCTCGAGCAGCACGCGCACCCGCAGGTCACCACTATATATTACTGACGCGCGAGTCGGGGCGGCAGGCGCTGCGCGGCGGCATCACGGCGCGCCAGATCATCCGCTACCTCGAGCAGCACGCGCACCCGCAGGTCACCACTATATATTACTGACGCGCGAGTCGGGGCGGCAGGCGCTGCGCGGCGGCATCACGGCGCGCCAGATCATCCGCTACCTCGAGCAGCACGCGCACCCGCAGGTCACCACTATATATTACTGACGCGCGAGTCGGGGCGGCAGGCGCTGCGCGGCGGCATCACGGCGCGCCAGATCATCCGCTACCTCGAGCAGCACGCGCACCCGCAGGTCACCACTATATATTACTGACGCGCGAGTCGGGGCGGCAGGCGCTGCGCGGCGGCATCACGGCGCGCCAGATCATCCGCTACCTCGAGCAGCACGCGCACCCGCAGGTCACCACTATATATTACTGACGCGCGAGTCGGGGCGGCAGGCGCTGCGCGGCGGCATCACGGCGCGCCAGATCATCCGCTACCTCGAGCAGCACGCGCACCCGCAGGTCACCACTATATATTACTGACGCGCGAGTCGGGGCGGCAGGCGCTGCGCGGCGGCATCACGGCGCGCCAGATCATCCGCTACCTCGAGCAGCACGCGCACCCGCAGGTCACCACTATATATTACTGACGCGCGAGTCGGGGCGGCAGGCGCTGCGCGGCGGCATCACGGCGCGCCAGATCATCCGCTACCTCGAGCAGCACGCGCACCCGCAGGTCACCACTATATATTACTGACGCGCGAGTCGGGGCGGCAGGCGCTGCGCGGCGGCATCACGGCGCGCCAGATCATCCGCTACCTCGAGCAGCACGCGCACCCGCAGGTCACCACTATATATTACTGACGCGCGAGTCGGGGCGGCAGGCGCTGCGCGGCGGCATCACGGCGCGCCAGATCATCCGCTACCTCGAGCAGCACGCGCACCCGCAGGTCACCACTATATATTACTGACGCGCGAGTCGGGGCGGCAGGCGCTGCGCGGCGGCATCACGGCGCGCCAGATCATCCGCTACCTCGAGCAGCACGCGCACCCGCAGGTCACCACTATATATTACTGACGCGCGAGTCGGGGCGGCAGGCGCTGCGCGGCGGCATCACGGCGCGCCAGATCATCCGCTACCTCGAGCAGCACGCGCACCCGCAGGTCACCACTATATATTACTGACGCGCGAGTCGGGGCGGCAGGCGCTGCGCGGCGGCATCACGGCGCGCCAGATCATCCGCTACCTCGAGCAGCACGCGCACCCGCAGGTCACCACTATATATTACTGACGCGCGAGTCGGGGCGGCAGGCGCTGCGCGGCGGCATCACGGCGCGCCAGATCATCCGCTACCTCGAGCAGCACGCGCACCCGCAGGTCACCACTATATATTACTGACGCGCGAGTCGGGGCGGCAGGCGCTGCGCGGCGGCATCACGGCGCGCCAGATCATCCGCTACCTCGAGCAGCACGCGCACCCGCAGGTCACCACTATATATTACTGACGCGCGAGTCGGGGCGGCAGGCGCTGCGCGGCGGCATCACGGCGCGCCAGATCATCCGCTACCTCGAGCAGCACGCGCACCCGCAGGTCACCACTATATATTACTGACGCGCGAGTCGGGGCGGCAGGCGCTGCGCGGCGGCATCACGGCGCGCCAGATCATCCGCTACCTCGAGCAGCACGCGCACCCGCAGGTCACCACTATATATTACTGACGCGCGAGTCGGGGCGGCAGGCGCTGCGCGGCGGCATCACGGCGCGCCAGATCATCCGCTACCTCGAGCAGCACGCGCACCCGCAGGTCACCACTATATATTACTGACGCGCGAGTCGGGGCGGCAGGCGCTGCGCGGCGGCATCACGGCGCGCCAGATCATCCGCTACCTCGAGCAGCACGCGCACCCGCAGGTCACCACTATATATTACTGACGCGCGAGTCGGGGCGGCAGGCGCTGCGCGGCGGCATCACGGCGCGCCAGATCATCCGCTACCTCGAGCAGCACGCGCACCCGCAGGTCACCACTATATATTACTGACGCGCGAGTCGGGGCGGCAGGCGCTGCGCGGCGGCATCACGGCGCGCCAGATCATCCGCTACCTCGAGCAGCACGCGCACCCGCAGGTCACCACTATATATTACTGACGCGCGAGTCGGGGCGGCAGGCGCTGCGCGGCGGCATCACGGCGCGCCAGATCATCCGCTACCTCGAGCAGCACGCGCACCCGCAGGTCACCACTATATATTACTGACGCGCGAGTCGGGGCGGCAGGCGCTGCGCGGCGGCATCACGGCGCGCCAGATCATCCGCTACCTCGAGCAGCACGCGCACCCGCAGGTCACCACTATATATTACTGACGCGCGAGTCGGGGCGGCAGGCGCTGCGCGGCGGCATCACGGCGCGCCAGATCATCCGCTACCTCGAGCAGCACGCGCACCCGCAGGTCACCACTATATATTACTGACGCGCGAGTCGGGGCGGCAGGCGCTGCGCGGCGGCATCACGGCGCGCCAGATCATCCGCTACCTCGAGCAGCACGCGCACCCGCAGGTCACCACTATATATTACTGACGCGCGAGTCGGGGCGGCAGGCGCTGCGCGGCGGCATCACGGCGCGCCAGATCATCCGCTACCTCGAGCAGCACGCGCACCCGCAGGTCACCACTATATATTACTGACGCGCGAGTCGGGGCGGCAGGCGCTGCGCGGCGGCATCACGGCGCGCCAGATCATCCGCTACCTCGAGCAGCACGCGCACCCGCAGGTCACCACTATATATTACTGACGCGCGAGTCGGGGCGGCAGGCGCTGCGCGGCGGCATCACGGCGCGCCAGATCATCCGCTACCTCGAGCAGCACGCGCACCCGCAGGTCACCACTATATATTACTGACGCGCGAGTCGGGGCGGCAGGCGCTGCGCGGCGGCATCACGGCGCGCCAGATCATCCGCTACCTCGAGCAGCACGCGCACCCGCAGGTCACCACTATATATTACTGACGCGCGAGTCGGGGCGGCAGGCGCTGCGCGGCGGCATCACGGCGCGCCAGATCATCCGCTACCTCGAGCAGCACGCGCACCCGCAGGTCACCACTATATATTACTGACGCGCGAGTCGGGGCGGCAGGCGCTGCGCGGCGGCATCACGGCGCGCCAGATCATCCGCTACCTCGAGCAGCACGCGCACCCGCAGGTCACCACTATATATTACTGACGCGCGAGTCGGGGCGGCAGGCGCTGCGCGGCGGCATCACGGCGCGCCAGATCATCCGCTACCTCGAGCAGCACGCGCACCCGCAGGTCACCACTATATATTACTGACGCGCGAGTCGGGGCGGCAGGCGCTGCGCGGCGGCATCACGGCGCGCCAGATCATCCGCTACCTCGAGCAGCACGCGCACCCGCAGGTCACCACTATATATTACTGACGCGCGAGTCGGGGCGGCAGGCGCTGCGCGGCGGCATCACGGCGCGCCAGATCATCCGCTACCTCGAGCAGCACGCGCACCCGCAGGTCACCACTATATATTACTGACGCGCGAGTCGGGGCGGCAGGCGCTGCGCGGCGGCATCACGGCGCGCCAGATCATCCGCTACCTCGAGCAGCACGCGCACCCGCAGGTCACCACTATATATTACTGACGCGCGAGTCGGGGCGGCAGGCGCTGCGCGGCGGCATCACGGCGCGCCAGATCATCCGCTACCTCGAGCAGCACGCGCACCCGCAGGTCACCACTATATATTACTGACGCGCGAGTCGGGGCGGCAGGCGCTGCGCGGCGGCATCACGGCGCGCCAGATCATCCGCTACCTCGAGCAGCACGCGCACCCGCAGGTCACCACTATATATTACTGACGCGCGAGTCGGGGCGGCAGGCGCTGCGCGGCGGCATCACGGCGCGCCAGATCATCCGCTACCTCGAGCAGCACGCGCACCCGCAGGTCACCACTATATATTACTGACGCGCGAGTCGGGGCGGCAGGCGCTGCGCGGCGGCATCACGGCGCGCCAGATCATCCGCTACCTCGAGCAGCACGCGCACCCGCAGGTCACCACTATATATTACTGACGCGCGAGTCGGGGCGGCAGGCGCTGCGCGGCGGCATCACGGCGCGCCAGATCATCCGCTACCTCGAGCAGCACGCGCACCCGCAGGTCACCACTATATATTACTGACGCGCGAGTCGGGGCGGCAGGCGCTGCGCGGCGGCATCACGGCGCGCCAGATCATCCGCTACCTCGAGCAGCACGCGCACCCGCAGGTCACCACTATATATTACTGACGCGCGAGTCGGGGCGGCAGGCGCTGCGCGGCGGCATCACGGCGCGCCAGATCATCCGCTACCTCGAGCAGCACGCGCACCCGCAGGTCACCACTATATATTACTGACGCGCGAGTCGGGGCGGCAGGCGCTGCGCGGCGGCATCACGGCGCGCCAGATCATCCGCTACCTCGAGCAGCACGCGCACCCGCAGGTCACCACTATATATTACTGACGCGCGAGTCGGGGCGGCAGGCGCTGCGCGGCGGCATCACGGCGCGCCAGATCATCCGCTACCTCGAGCAGCACGCGCACCCGCAGGTCACCACTATATATTACTGACGCGCGAGTCGGGGCGGCAGGCGCTGCGCGGCGGCATCACGGCGCGCCAGATCATCCGCTACCTCGAGCAGCACGCGCACCCGCAGGTCACCACTATATATTACTGACGCGCGAGTCGGGGCGGCAGGCGCTGCGCGGCGGCATCACGGCGCGCCAGATCATCCGCTACCTCGAGCAGCACGCGCACCCGCAGGTCACCACTATATATTACTGACGCGCGAGTCGGGGCGGCAGGCGCTGCGCGGCGGCATCACGGCGCGCCAGATCATCCGCTACCTCGAGCAGCACGCGCACCCGCAGGTCACCACTATATATTACTGACGCGCGAGTCGGGGCGGCAGGCGCTGCGCGGCGGCATCACGGCGCGCCAGATCATCCGCTACCTCGAGCAGCACGCGCACCCGCAGGTCACCACTATATATTACTGACGCGCGAGTCGGGGCGGCAGGCGCTGCGCGGCGGCATCACGGCGCGCCAGATCATCCGCTACCTCGAGCAGCACGCGCACCCGCAGGTCACCACTATATATTACTGACGCGCGAGTCGGGGCGGCAGGCGCTGCGCGGCGGCATCACGGCGCGCCAGATCATCCGCTACCTCGAGCAGCACGCGCACCCGCAGGTCACCACTATATATTACTGACGCGCGAGTCGGGGCGGCAGGCGCTGCGCGGCGGCATCACGGCGCGCCAGATCATCCGCTACCTCGAGCAGCACGCGCACCCGCAGGTCACCACTATATATTACTGACGCGCGAGTCGGGGCGGCAGGCGCTGCGCGGCGGCATCACGGCGCGCCAGATCATCCGCTACCTCGAGCAGCACGCGCACCCGCAGGTCACCACTATATATTACTGACGCGCGAGTCGGGGCGGCAGGCGCTGCGCGGCGGCATCACGGCGCGCCAGATCATCCGCTACCTCGAGCAGCACGCGCACCCGCAGGTCACCACTATATATTACTGACGCGCGAGTCGGGGCGGCAGGCGCTGCGCGGCGGCATCACGGCGCGCCAGATCATCCGCTACCTCGAGCAGCACGCGCACCCGCAGGTCACCACTATATATTACTGACGCGCGAGTCGGGGCGGCAGGCGCTGCGCGGCGGCATCACGGCGCGCCAGATCATCCGCTACCTCGAGCAGCACGCGCACCCGCAGGTCACCACTATATATTACTGACGCGCGAGTCGGGGCGGCAGGCGCTGCGCGGCGGCATCACGGCGCGCCAGATCATCCGCTACCTCGAGCAGCACGCGCACCCGCAGGTCACCACTATATATTACTGACGCGCGAGTCGGGGCGGCAGGCGCTGCGCGGCGGCATCACGGCGCGCCAGATCATCCGCTACCTCGAGCAGCACGCGCACCCGCAGGTCACCACTATATATTACTGACGCGCGAGTCGGGGCGGCAGGCGCTGCGCGGCGGCATCACGGCGCGCCAGATCATCCGCTACCTCGAGCAGCACGCGCACCCGCAGGTCACCACTATATATTACTGACGCGCGAGTCGGGGCGGCAGGCGCTGCGCGGCGGCATCACGGCGCGCCAGATCATCCGCTACCTCGAGCAGCACGCGCACCCGCAGGTCACCACTATATATTACATCACTTAACAATAAAAACAGAATATATAAGAGAAGGAACTGACTTGGTGACTGACATATCAACGCACAGCCCAAAAAATCCGAAATCCCCCAAAGGAAAGAAATAAGGTAAGAGGGGGAAAGAATTCTACGCGTACGAAGATTCTATAAAAACGCACGGTGCATTTTAACACATTGAAACCTCTATAGCCATGATTTTAATCAGAACGCCTTTTCAGTAAATTATGCAACCGTTTCATAATGAATGCTATTAGGATACGAGTGGCTAATTTTGGGATACGAAGTGTAAAGAATGTCGTTATTAACAGGCACGACTTTCATAAACGGAAATTGTAATTGACGACATTATCACTGATTTAAAATATGATTATAAATAGTTCCCGTCAAATAAAGAGGCCGTTTTACGTCACACATTTATCGACGATATTGGTGGTATGAAGGGGGCGAGACGGGGGAACTCTCCGCAGCTATGCTTCCGCGCACGCTATTGGTTGGTGACTGCTCATGCGCAAACTCATCCCCTCCATTATTGCTCAGCGGCGTTTTTACGTGACGGGGTCGTTGGTAAACTTTGGTTACACTATTGTACACGTTTGATATCGCTAATGGATTTACGAAGCGGATGAATTTCCTGCTTTGTATTGATTTCTATGGTACAGTCGGCCAAAAATGTGGCGTACCACTCTACGGTTGAAGTTCATTTTCACGTCATAATACAACAAGTTCGATTTCCCCTTGCAATAATATAATGACAATGACAAGGTCAACCTTAGCGCTAGTTAGATCTCACAGAAACTTTAGTCAAAACTGGTAGACAACTTTCTTAGTCGACCGTACAGTGTGCACTGGATCTGTATATCTACTAGGTGACACTTAAGACGTAATACAAAATGTAATTTTCCGAATCTACTCATGATTACAATCAACTATTAATATGGGACCAACTTCGAAAACGTAAACACAAAATCGACGTCCCCATACAAATTGTGAAACCAGCTGATCGCTTTTAGTATGGGAGATTACATTTTTTTCTACCGATTTCGATATTAGTCCCATAGTAAAAGTTGATCGTACTGATGAGTAGATCTAGAAAATAAAATGTTGTATTACCCTGTATATTCATAGGCCCGTATTAATAAACTAATCTCAACTCTAATGCTCGTCACGAGATGTGTCAAAAATGACAGTGTTCTATGGTTTGACGTTTACTTTGACGTATCTTGTGACGCGCATCTCAGCCAAGATGAGTTTATTAATACGGGCCTTAGAAATCAAAACAGCAATCCGTCCGTACGCTCCGATTCCAACCCAGAAAACGTGAGTTAAAAAAATTATGTGTTTCAATGGTGAGTTCTTTAGAACAAACGGTCCCATTAAATCCTGGTACAGTCACGAGATTAAATTTGGTACCCACCTTAGGTCCAAAGTCAATCTGACATTCTACAACAATAAGGTTGAGTTTCCTAAAAGTTACAAATGAATTGACATCTCTAATGACATTGACAACTTCAAGCATATTTTTCTTGAAATGGGTCCCAAATTAACGCTCGTGACCGTGCATGACGACCTCCGTGCCCCCCAGATGGGTGAATATTCCGGCGTTCCAACCGCCGTCATTATTCTCTTCAACGAATTGACGAAAATAATGATAGCTACCAGCAACTTTTGATGTCTAAATCAGCGGATCTGGGGGTAGAATCCATTTAAAATAACAAGTTAAGAAGTTAGAGTTAGGAAGTTATTAAGTTTATATTGAATAATATGCGAAAATAGTACACTGTGCATCAAGGGTAGTAAGAAGGGAATTACTAACGAGAGTGTTAATACTCGAGTTAGTAATCCCCTTACTGCCTGTGATACACACAATGGTTTTCATCACATTTGCGAGGAAAAAACACTTTAACTCTGCAAAATATAAAGAAATAACTTTTGACGAACGGGAACGTAAATGGAAACGATATTTTTTTTGTAACTTCTACCACAGATAATAACTGCGTTTAGTTTCGACCTGGATTCGAGCCAGATTTTGCCAATTTGATAAAAATGTATAATTACTAAAATTAATGATAAATGTTGATATAAACTTGAAATAGGTATAAAAATAATGAAGTTTAACATAACATTTAAGCGTATAGGTTTTGTGTAATGTAAGTTAGTCTATAGCTAATTTTTAAAGATGAAATTAGAAACCGATTTAATTTTTGGCTGAAAATTAAACCTCCTTAGTCAGAAATGATGTACGAAAGAGTTGCAAATTTTAAAAAGAAAGTCATTACTCCCTAGGGATGACAAACTCGCCATAATTCCCGCGGGAACAATTTAGGCCATTGTCCTTCTGTATACAGGCATGGAATAACACCATTTACGAGCAAGTGTGATGAAATAGTAATGACGGCGGTTGAAACGCCAAATATTGACCCAGATGCTGAAGAACGACGCGGGCATGGTGCGCTCGGCGTCGGTGCTGCCGCCCACCGTGGTGGACCAGGTGCAGCTGTGGGAGGGCGAGCGCAACCGGTTCAGCTACACCGAGGGCGTCGTCTACAACCAGTTCCTCTCGCAGGTACACACCAATGAGCTGTCAGCCCCACTCATCACCTTTCATATCACATTCGCAAAAGATCATACTAGCAAAATATCATATGCGCGTAACATCATACTAGCAAGACAAGATATTCGTAAAACATGATATTTACAAATAGTTGGGTTTTGTTATAAAATCGTAGGTTATATTCGATTTACAGTATGCCCGGAGGGTCAAATCACCCAGAAATAGGAGCTCCGTCGACACTGTCTAATTCAAGTGCGGGTGGTAGGACCTTGTGCAGGGTCCGTCCGGATCGCTACCACCGTCTTATCCATTAACCTACCGCCAAACAGTAGTGTTCGCATTGTTGTGTTCCGGTTTGGGGATAAGACAGCCGGTGAAATGACTAGCATAGAGGCATTCCATCTTAGTCCTCAGGGTTGGCAACGCATTTGCAGTCTTAGGATTGCTCTGCAGTCTTGTGAATGCGAATGTCTATGGGTCACAGTTTCCACTTGCCATCAGGTGGCCGGTGTGCTCGTTTGTCATCTCTATGCCATAAAAAAAAACATGTCTTAATAAGTGTGATGTTTTGCTAAAGTGATGTTTTTTGAATGTCATGTTTTGCGAATATGATCTTTTCAGAATATCATGTGTTGCGAATATGATATCCAACGATGGAGGGTGGTTGGGTATTTAGTAAAAGGTAATATTTACCTGGGACCTCAATAACTGATCTGCACAGCGAAATAACTAAGTTTATCAAAAGCGTAAGGTTTACCATTGAATTGCCGACAGACTTTTAATCGAATATTATTTCAAAGACAACGTTTCAAGTATTTTCATTTCATCGACAAGTCATTGCGTCGAGGACTCAATACTAGGTAATTTGAAACGTGGTATTTTAATTGGTAGTTTACTTATTTCAATAGAATTCATGTCATGACTAATCATTTCGGGTTTTTTTAATTGTTTTTTTTTTACTTGTAATAATATTTATTCCGCATAACATTATTTCAATTGGTAATATTTTGCTATCAAAACTAAACAGTAATGTGTCATGCATTTCTGTCAACAGTTTATTTTCTTGGGGGTCGCAGTTCTAACCTAACCTAACCCGCTTCTGTCAACAGTTCGTTTTCTTGGGGGTCGCAGTTCTAACCTAACCTAACCCACTTCTGTCAACAGTTCGTTTTCTTGGGGGTCGCAGTTCTAACCTAACCTAACCCACTTCTGTCAACAGTTCGTTTTCTTGGGGGTCGCAGTTCTAACCTAACCTAACCCACTTCTGTCAACAGTTCGTTTTCTTGGTGGTCGCAGTTCTAACCTAACCTACTTTGAAAGCCTCGTACTTCTATTTCTTGATATAACTAGTTGTGCAATAATATTATTAATTTAATATTATCAATAATTCTTAGTTTTATTATACATATTTGTTTGTCACACTACATAATTTGAAAAATGTATAAATGTGCAATAGGGCATATAAAAATTGTATTAAAGTAATACGTCGAAGAAATGAATTGCAATGTTTTGTAGTTGTAACAATTAAGATAATTTGAAACAAATCAGCGATTAAGTAGTATTCGTTGATTAGTATTTCCGCGTAGTAAGATAAATTTAAATAAATAGTAGTTGAAATAAAATAACGCCAAACAATATTACTAGTACTAATGTTTCGATGAATCGTTGTCGATGAAATAATATTCGATGAAACGGTTGTCGGCAAAACAAGGGTACACCGCGTAATTTGGTGTGCATTTAATTCTTTTATAAATTTATCTTTAGCAAAATGTTAACTGAAAAATAACGTTTGGTTTGAATTAACTCTTTGTATGTCCAACGGGGTTGCACACTTTGCACTGTACATTTTTATCAGACTAAGAATTAAGTAAAATTAACTCTTAATTACTGTCTAATTTGTGTTTCACTGTAATTTTTTCGGTAATACATATCGTTCATTGAATACAAAACGGACACAATCCGAAATGAGTCAGTGTTGCATTTTCAATTTAGAAGTGGTTGGAATAAAAAGGAAAAGCAAATTATTTTGGAATGTGTCCGGTTTGTATTCAATGAGCGATATTTCAAAAAACTGCGGAACTACTATTTTCACTTGTCCAGAGTGTTCTCTCTTGCAGTTCGGGACTCGTGTAAAATGGCATAGTTTCCGCACTTGTAATGTATATACTATGCAGTGTTGTCACATCTACCAACTTTTTGGTAGATCAAACTAATTTGCCTCCTATCTACCACCAACGGTCCCAAAGCTACCTAATTTTGATATTTTTCAAAATGTTATGATTGTAAACATTGTACCATGCGTGTAGTGTAACGAAACGTTACTTGCTATCGAATTTAGCCTGTCTTGTAATTTCAGCAATTGAAAAGGAACGCGTTTCGTTAAGTGTATAATCTGAGTTTGAGGTGACACAAAAAAAAATGAGAAGCTGTATGTGAGTGACAGTTGATACTAGCAAAGCATTTCCCGCCATTTTAGGCAAGTTTGGTGTTAATTTTGAACATTTTCTACGCTTTTTTAACCATTAAAAACAGGGTGGTAGATCTAAGAAAAGAGCGTACTCTCATTTGAAAGGCCGGCAACGCACCTGTGACTCCTCTGGTGCTGCAGGTGTCTATGGGTGACGGTAATCGCTTTCCATCAGGCGATCCGTCTGCTCGTTTGCCTTCCTATACCATAAAAAAAAAACCTAATTTTCATTTCAAATTCTACCAATTTCTACTATTTTTTGGATCCTGTTCTACCAATTTGCCAAAATTAGATGTGACATCACTGATACTATGGTTGTGCAGGCGGACTTCACGGCGCTGCGCGACTACGCGCGTGCGCAGCGCGTGCTGACGTGGCAGAGCGAGCGCGCGCGCACCATGGTGGTGACGCGCGCCGGACACGACGACGTGCGCAAGTTCTGGAAGAGGTACTCCAAGGCCTCCTAGGGGACCCCAGCCACCAGTGTAATACTGTGGCCAGATATGTGCACTCGGGTCTCTATTGACTGCCATAAGGGTAAAAATCAAAATAAATGTCCAGTTAAAGAGTTTTGTCACCGTCACGAAACTGTCGGTTAACGTCAAACATACGTCAATTGTACTGAAATTGTAAGTTAGACATCATTTAAGTGACATTTAAATAGCGTCCTTATGTACATTCATTTTGATTTTTACCCATAATTATTTTTAGTCATAATGTGTTTTAAGTCATAATTTTCGCAAGTCATAATGCAATTTTCTCAGGACACGATTATTTTTTCAGGATTTTTATAAAACTAACCTAACCTAACCTAACTAATTTACACGATAAACGTTTATTAAAAACTGTAACTTCAGCCTGAGAGAAGTTATGACAAAAAAAAGTATGACTAACAATACATTATGACCAACGATATGTATGGCAGTCAAAGGGATCCGATGTGCACTCACATAAAGTGTTTGATTAGTAGTTTGACCTTTCCCGGCGACAAGGCTAAACGCTGCGTGGAAAATGTATAACCCAGAGCAGTAGAACACAATTTATATGGTGTGTCGTGAATCTTCGTTCGCGCAGACACGAACGATTCCGATGATTTCCGAAAGCACGATTGAAACCCACGATCACACTTGTACGTAATAGTAATAAGGTGCAAATCAAATTGGATCTATTTTTTCCATCTCACTCACCCTCGTTTCGAATGACACGCGGGCGCGCGTCAACATGGCGTCACTAATAACCAATAATAGCACAGAATACAACGGCGCAACGCGTGGATCATACCGATTGGTTCCCGCGCTTCGAAAAATTTACATCTGCGCACGTACATCGGTAAGCCATAGCGGTTGTGTTTTACTGTAAATTGATGTATCATGTCAAACTGATAAACACTCAAATTCCTTTACTGTATAAATGTATAGTTACGTCAATCTAAGGTGATCCCGGTGACAATTTGCATAAACACGTGATACATATTTTTTTCATAATGAGTTGCTTTTGACTAGGTCATCAATGATCAAGTTCAGTGTTTCAAATAACGTAATATGCCTGCTGCAGAGGTTAACCTGATGTCGTATATTGTTTGATATTTTCTGTTTTATCCTGCTTTTACAGTAAGCTGACTATAAACTAAATAATTACGAACTAATTCAACAACACACGATCTCATACGTTGATACTGTATGCAAATGTAATTTTAAAGTGATGAGTAATTGTCACCGTTACCCATAAGAAATGTCAAATTAAAGCTCTGTTAAACATCAAATTATTTAATTAACTCGCGCGATCTCAAGTTTTTTGATATTACTATTATACTACGAATGTTCTCCAGTCGTGACTGCCAAAATCTTATTATAATAAGCACAAATATAATGTTATACATTTATGTAACGTAAATAAAACTTATGTGAATGTGTGAGTATAAAAAACTGATTATAAAATGCTACGCGTTTAATAATAAAGCCGCAATTCCAATGCGGCGCACGTTACGCATGCACACGGTACACACGTGAGCCACGCGGATCTATTGTTCTAGGAGTGTATCTTTGTTTTGCATATAGCTTTGTTTCAAAAGTTTTGCGTACTTTATGTAAATTAGTTCTGTATATTTCAATCATTTCGTGCCTGGGTTGCTATAGGAGTGTACATTCATTTCGTGTGCATACGAAGCGTGCATCGCTGCGAAATTTCAGTTTTAATGTAAATATTATTTATAAGGGTATCTGTAATAAATAAAAAATAAGCGTTAATTCATTGCCTTTTATTCTTAACAATAAGAAATACGTATACACCTAGCAATACCTAGTTCACAATCTCACTAATTCAATGTATAATAAGTATTTTTATCTCGCCCTTCCCAAATGATTGTGTAATGAAATAACAGTAAATTTGAATAACTTTTGAGGTTCAAGTTGTTTCGATTTACAGTTAAAAAGAACAACGTCTGACTATTTAATATTTTTTAACTATTGAAATAATGAGTGACGTTTTCCAATGTTATTTGATAACGTAGCACATCTGTTGTATTTTACGTGTTTGCAACATTATTCATTATAAAATGTTTTTATTTCTATTAATATTGAATATTATTTTAGGATCGTATGAATATTTTTCTAGAATTCATTTATTTCATTAACACTTCAACTAAGTATGTATATTGTCAGTCAATTGCTGTTATTTTACCAGCCGCATCACTTTGGCTACTACGGTATCCCTGGACAGTCGAATGGCAAAGTTATTTTTTACGTAACACCTGGCCATAATGTGAGTTTTATCGCACGCTGCGCGCACGGTAAAACTCTCATTGTGGCCAGGTGAAGACGTAAAATTGTGTACTCATCACGGGCAGTAAAAAAGAAAGCCCTCTATCGCATATTTACAACCCTCGCCTACGGCTCGGGTCTCAAATACCTGCGATTTCGGGCTTTCTTTCTTTTACAGCCCTTGTTAAGTTATGTACTATTAACTTTGCCTAAAAACCAGTTTGTAACGGCCCTATAACAGTTCTCCCGTAATTTGTTTTCCATGCGAGTAGTCGTATGGCAGGGGCGACTCCAGAAAGGGGGGTGTAAAATAGATGGGTGGTCTACTCGTCGTGGTCCCGTGTCGTGGCGTCGGGGTTCCAGGGCCGCTCCCCGCGGGCGCGCGTCAGGGCGCGGGCGCGCGCGCGGGCGCCAGCGCCGCGTACAGCTGGCTCACCGCCGCGCCCACCGCGCGCTGGATGCCCTCGTCCGCGCACACCACCTCCTGCAGGGGGGGGGGATCAGAACCACACACAGACGCTATTTAACACCATGGAATTAGGTATGCTAAGATTGTTTTGAGATGCCCCGATCTGCTTAACAAATCGCTTAGGACAATTCACAACGTTCGTACTATACTTTTCGCAATTTTGACGCAGCGTATTTTAAAATTAAATATAGTCGACAAAAAGTACGTAAGTAGTATAATTTTGCATAAAATAATTTAATGCAACTAAATTATAAAAAAAGATCCAAAAGTTTACAAAAACTCGTGTTAACTATACACATTTGATCCTACCCAGATCAAAAATCTTTATAGACAGTCTCACTGCCAACTAAGCTAAAACCGCGTTTTCAAATACGTTGATAAAATAACATCCCTTTCATAATACCAATTTCAAAAATCACCCAATTCCCAAATTAACTAATTCCCACATTGACCAATTCCCAAATTAACTAATTCCAACATTGTCAAGTTCCTTAATTGCCCAACTCCCAAATTATCTAATTCTCAAATTAACTAATTCCCACGTTGCCCAATTCCAACATTGTCAAGTTCCTAAATTGCCCAACTCACAGATTAACTAATTCCCACGTTGCCCAATTCCCACATTATCAAGGTCTTAAATTGCCCAATTCCCAAATAAACTAATTCCCACATTGTCAAGGTCTTAAATTGCCCAATTCCCAAATACGAGGGCTGCTACTTAGGTAACCGGAATCCAGGATTCCAACATTTTTAAACGCTATATCTGACCTCCATGGTAAAATTTGAACTTTTTTTAATACTGGCCGCTATATATTTTTTTTCTTATGTACGCTAGTCTTTTGTTTTTGGCGGGTTTAAATTTTAATCTCGCTGCAAGAATGGAACTCACTCGTGAAAATATTCGTGCTATGATTTATTACGATTTTCGGCGTGGTTTAACGCAACAACAGTGCATAGATCAACTAACTTCGACTTTTGGTGATGAAGCTCCATCCAAAACTACTGTGTATCACTGGTTTAGTGAGTTCAATCGTGGACGTAGTATGCTCAGGGACGAAGTTAAGGATGGTCGCCCGAAATCGGTCGTTGTACCACAAAATATTGAAGCTGTGCGAAAACTTATAATGCATGACCGTCATGTTACGTATCGCGAGATAGAGGCGACTATAGGCATATGTATGACGAGCATTAATAAGATATTACATGAACACTTAGCTGTGAAAAAAATTTGTTCGCGTTGGATCCCGCACAACTTAACTAAGGATCAAAAAGAGGCTCGCGTCGAATGGTGCAAGGAAATGTTGAAAAAATATAACCGTGGTGACTCAAAAGCTGTTTATAATATCTACACAGGTGACGAATCCTGGATCTATGCGTATGATCCCGAAACTAAACAACAATCAACGGTGTGGGTGTTTCAAAATGAGCCGAACCCTACGAAAGTAACTCGTGCAAAAAGCACCTTGAAGCAAATGGTGGCCTGCTTTTTTGGTATTAATGGCCATGTGGCTACAGTGCCCCTAGAGAATCGTAAAACGGTTAATTCGGAGTGGTACACGACCATTTGTTTGCCGGAAGTATTTGAAAAAATACGGAAAAACAACCAGCGACGGAGAATCATTCTGCACCATGATAACGCCAGCTGTCATACATCACGTGAAACGACTCGATTTTTGGAAGGTCAAAATATAGAATTAACGGGTCATCCACCTTACAGCCCTGATTTGGCACCCAATGATTTCTATTTATTTCCAAATGTAAAGAATAAATTACGTGGTCAACGATTTTCGACCCGTGAAGATGCCGTCGACGCGTTCAGACAGCACGTTTTGGAGATACCTCAGTCAGAGTGGAAAAAGTGCTTTATAAATTGGTTTCAACGTATGCAAAAGTGCATCGATTATCACGGAGAATACTTCGAAAAACAATAAAACCATATTTAGCCATGTACGTTTGTTTATTTTTTCTATTCCGGTTACATAAGTAGCAGCCCTCGTATTCTAATTCCCACATTGCCCAATTCACACCTTGTCAAATTTGTCGGATTCCCAAATTGACCAATTTCCTATATGATGACCGGTTCCCACATTGTCCAATTTTTATATGACAAATTCCCACAATGTCCCCCATAACCCCTAAATTGTTACGGTCATCGTCACTCACCATGTTATAGAGATCGATGTCGGCGCGCTTGCCGTCCACGGTAACGTAGAGTTTATCCCCCTTGAACATCTTTGGCACGGAGTCTTCCCCGAACATCTCTTGCAGCATTTCTATCACGCACTCCTATTAAAACATATAAGTAAAACATGCCATGCTTTGTCACTTTCTGTCAGATGCAAATGTCATAATTACAGATAAGGACAAAGCATGGCATAACTATTCCAAGCTTATTCCACATTTATTACTCGTAGTAAGGGGAAATATCAATAACTAGATCCCAAACACAGTCATGTTATTTTCACTTCAGCACCTCAAAAAGGCAAGGTTTGCTGTTTAAAATGTTGTATTTTTTTACCTTTATATGTTCTCACTAATGAGGTGAAAAGTTATACTTATGTGCAACACGAAACCAATAGTACATTACTGCAAAGACCAGTAAGTGAGCCTTCCTGGACGAGTATGAGGTAAAAGTCCGAGCCGCTAGGCGAGGGCTGTTATACATACGAGTGCAGGATGGCTCTTAATGATCAAAGCATGTATATTGCTTTTCTCAAAAATAGAACCAGTAGAATGGTAAAAAAAAAGTTAAATAAATTAAAGTTGTAAAATATTGATGACCAAATGTGCACAACCCTCAGGGCGCTAGTCCGACTCGCACTAGGGTGAATTGCAAAAATATTGTACATAGTTAAGGGCTCAATTAGAAAATCCTTAACAATCCTTAACTTTTTCCTTTGTGTAACGAAGATTAGTCATATAATCATATGGATAACTTTCGTTACACTAAGGAAAAACAATGGAAGAAAGTTAACGTTGTCTCAATCAAGTCCTTAACTATGTACAATATTTTTGCAATTCACCCACTAAGTAGGTTTATTGTAATTAATTTAATAGATTCGCAATGTGAAACTCGTCAGAGATGTACTAGGTGCGCATAAAACGGAGATGGTGCGAGCGACGTACATATTTTACAAGGAGCTCTAAGTTCAATTTACAATGCATGTTATGAGATTTGTATCGTGCTTACTGGACACTTTTTCTTAGCGGAGACTTTTGATCATTGTCTGGTATTCTTAACTTTATGGTGACTTTTTAAGGATGTAATGGCGACTTTACGTATCATTTTTGAGAAAAGTTTTTTGCATCTCAGGACTTCAACATAGAAATTCTATTACCTATTATTATTATTATCCTTCGCTGACTCGGGATTCAAAATCAACGCCTCGCAGCAAAACATAACTTTGCTCTTGTTGCACAAATAACTATTATACCCGTGCAAAACCCAATTCATTACTCGACATGGGTGAATTCGTCCCAGTCAGTGCTGCACTAACCTTAAAGTGCATCCGGTCGAGTTTAGGGGCGAGCGGCAGCGCGCGCGGCGCCGGAAGTGACGAGGCCGACAAGATGGCCGCCACCAGCGCGTCCGCGAACATGTCCGTCACCGGCTGCGCCTGCCACTGTAGGAACGTAAGACATAACCGGTCAGACAAACATTAGCCGAAACAAATTTATTTTTATGTGTTTACACAGATGTCTATTAAAAAGTTTTTTATAAAGATCCAGTTTTTCGAGTTTTTAGACCACGGTCTGCTGCTAGCTTTGCCAAGGTCATAAAATAACGAAAAATTGGTCGATTTGTCGAAACTCTGGGTTTTAGGGAACATTGTTTTTAAGGTGAAAACAAGAATAAATCCGTTACAATTTGGTTTTGAGTCATCCTTATACAGGCTGTCTTTTGGCACAATTAAAAATAGACAAAATAAAGGGGCAATATCTCGAAAATTGTAAGGAATTGCATAATAGTACAGGTAAAATATGATCTCTAGCGTGACTATACTATTGTCCACGATCAGCTCTGAGCACAAGACTGACGGCTCCCTTCTGGCTGGGCGAGCTAGGAGGTCCCCGCGGCACTGACCTCCAGCGTGATCATGCTGTTGTCGACGGTGAGCTCGATGCACTGGTAGAGCCGCCAGCGCGTCTCGGTGAGGAACTCGACGGCGCCCGCGACCTGCATCACCACGTGCCGCAGGAGGGGCACCGAGCCCGCGTAGTGGATGGACTGGCGCTGGCTCACCTCCGACTGGGTAAGCTCCGTGTATTCTGAAAAACGACGAGGTACGTTTCAAAAACGCGCCGGAAAATCTTACCCGGTTTGTTTGAACCCTTTTCCTACTCCTGTACTTTTATCTGTCATTTATATAGTCACGAAAACTAATATAAGAACATACATAATATGTCCGCAGAATAATCCAGAGAAAAGTCTATCTTGTCTATGCCCCAAAACAGCACTTGTGCGTTTTTGAGATAAAACGATACGGCCAGCTGCCAAAGCTTAGCGTTGCACAATCGATTTAATCATATTTTAACGATTGTGAAATAGGGACTATAAATCACCTAATGTTTTGAGAAATGATTTCAGTTACCTGATTGGTCGATTTTAAAATAGCTGTATTCTGGTTGGTTGATACGAAATACAAAGTTTTTTAAAAGATTTAAATTAGTTAAAGAGAAACACGTACCTAAAAGAAACTATCGTTCCGTTTGACAGTCGATGTGTATTGTGATTGGTGGATTTAATTTGGTGAAGTATTCTGATTGGTCAAATTAAAATGTTTTGGAATTGTAAATAATTCTATTTTCCATTCCGTCAATTTAAAAACAAAGTAAACCATAGACACATATTTTGTAATTTTCTTGTTTCCCGCTCGTTTGTTGTTCTACTTCGTTCGTTCGTTTGTAAGTTTTTTCGCTTAGTTTTGCATTTCATTTGAAACCTAGTCGTAGAAAAAGTATTGTATGCAACGGTGTATAACTAAGTCAAAAAACACTCGTGGCGCTTACCTTTACGATGTTCGCCTTCGGCTCACATCGTAACACACGCCACTCATATTTTTTGACCTCTCTTATACAACTATTGCATAAACTACTATTTTATATCGCATCGCTTTTTTTAATGATACAGCTGCCTTTACGGTCATGAGAGTAGAGGTTAACAATATGATAACAATATGGTTTGTTATGATATGACACAGTAGAACAGAGGCCTATTATTGTAATTCGAACAAGGTCACACAATTTATCAACTCCTGGTGGATTTTTCATTTTCGCAGAATCGAAAATAACGCCTTTTAAGCATATTTTTTACCAGTTATAAGTTAGTCAAAAACAAATAAAATTAAATGATGATGATCATGATGATAATGATGATGACTATGATGATGATGATGATGGTAATAATGATGGTTGTGATGAATGATAAAATTGTCTTACTGTTTAGGTCACTCGGCGCCAGAATGTGATAGTTGAAGTTCCTTTTGACTAGAATACCTGTAGCTGCTTGCCTTCCTCGGGGGGTTCCATCGCCAAGGAACCCATCACCTGTAAATAACGAGGGATTATTTACCACAAGTAAATCCAGAACCACTTTGGACTGTTGGGAGGAAAAATGTGAAGGGGAAGTGGGATGTCAAAATGGGAGAGAATGAACATGGTGTATAGGGTAAACATGTGTTAAAAGAAAAAAGAACGGGAAAGAAGAGTAATTTGAATAGGGGAAGTGGTACTAAAAGCGGAGCGCGAGCTGCTGCGTGTTGCTTATAGTGTTGTGTTGTGTTGTGAGTGTACCTTAGCGGTTTTGTCCCCGCGGAGGTGAGCGCGAGCTGCTGCGTGTTGCGTGTAGTGTAGTGTTGTGTTGTGAGTGTACCTTGGCAGTCTTGTCCCCGCGGAAGGTGAGCGCGAGCTGCTGCGTGTTGCGTGTAGTGTTGTGTTGTGAGTGTACCTTGGCAATCTTGTCCCCGCGGAAGGTGAGCGCGAGCTGCTGCGTGTTGCGTGTAGTGTAGTGTTGTGTTGTGAGTGTACCTTGGCAGTCTTGTCCCCGCGGAAGGTGAGCGCGAGCTGCTGCGTGTTGCGTGTAGTGTTGTGTTGTGAGTGTACCTTGGCAATCTTGTCCCCGCGGAAGGTGAGCGCGAGCTGCTGCGTGTTGCGTGTAGTGTTGTGTTGTGAGTGTACCTTGGCAGTCTTGTCCCCGCGGAAGGTGAGCGCGAGCTGCTGCGTGTTGCGTGTAGTGTTGTGTTGTGAGTGTACCTTGGCAGTCTTGTCCCCGCGGAAGGTGAGCGCGAGCTGCTGCGTGTTGCGTGTAGTGTTGTGTTGTGAGTGTACCTTGGCAGTCTTGTCCCCGCGGAAGGTGAGCGCGAGCTGCTGCGTGTTGCGTGTAGTGTTGTGTTGTGAGTGTACCTTGGCAGTCTTGTCCCCGCGGAAGGTGAGCGCGAGCTGCTGCGTGTTGCGTGTAGTGTTGTGTTGTGAGTGTACCTTGGCAGTCTTGTCCCCGCGGAAGGTGAGCGCGAGCTGCTGCGTGTTGCGTGTAGTGTTGTGTTGTGAGTGTACCTTGGCAGTCTTGTCCCCGCGGAAGGTGAGCGCGAGCTGCTGCGTGTTGCGTGTAGTGTTGTGAGTGTACCTTGGCAGTCTTGTCCCCGCGGAAGGTGAGCGCGAGCTGCTGCGTGTTGCGTGTAGTGTTGTGTTGTGAGTGTACCTTGGCAGTCTTGTCCCCGCGGAAGGTGAGCGCGAGCTGCTGCGTGTTGCGCGGCGTGTGCACGGTGAGCGCGCCGCGGTGCTCGCGCTGCAGCGCGGCCTTCAGCCGGGACATCTCGTTCTGCTCGCCGTGCACCAGCACCTGGACAACGCACTAACTATACACCTGGGAAAGGTAAACGAACTCACAGGCCGCTTGATGAGTGGTAACCGAGACCAATCAAACTGTCAGTGCATTGTCAACCTAGAAGAACAAGGAATGCATCTATGCTAGTAAATTCACTGGTTGTTATGTTATCCCCGCATCGGGTCACAAGGCAAAAAAAGGAGGTAAAAGACGTTTATGGAGTACGTTCTTGCACCGTGTTATAAGTTATAAAGAAATATAAATAGGTGAGTTTTAGTTCTTTTTTTTCTCCTTTTTTTACCTTTATCTCTCACGTAACATTTTTGGCATGTTTTCCTGCTGATCTACGCATGTTATTTGATATTATATTGAATTTAATATGTATTGTTTTATATAATGCTAGATTAAGTAGTACCATTGTAATATGTTTAAAAAATGTCTGACTGCTGAGTTTCTTGCGGCGTTTCTTCTCAGCAGTGTCTCCTCTTGGGAAGCGCTGGTAGATTCTTGACGTGTAAAAGTGCCCGTACGGCCTACTTACTGAATAAATGTCTTTTATCTTTTATCTTTTTTTTACGTAGGCCACAAGGGCACTTTTACACGTCAAAAATCTTCGCAAAAGACCACTGCTGATAGACCTTAAAATTTAGAAGCAAGAACTCACGACATGCGGGGGCTTCAGTATGTTGATGAACTCGGAGGTCTGCTGGTAGTCGGTGTGCGCGGAGAACGAGATGTAGTCCACGGACATGCGCAGCGGCAGCTTCTGGCCCGACATGGACGTCACCTCCTCGGGCTCCGAGAGGATCGTCTTGGCCAGGGTGCCCTCCACACAGTAACCTTGGAAACAGCTTAAGATGAAGAGATAGCGACGGTGAAGAATCAAGACTTGGATTTGCACGTGGCTTTATTCGCGTAGAAACTACCAAAATGTCAGGTGTAGAACCGGGCATTTGACTTACAATCTATGTTGCAGTTAACTTGTGTATCTTTTGTGCAATAAAGTGTTTACATATACGCATAGTTGTCTCTGGAAGAGACCTGTTAGCGGAATGAGTTCGCCTTTATACATACCGTGAAGATTGTATTTTGATTATGCGTTTTGTATATTAAAGTACAAATACACACGCAAATATGCATACTTGAAAATGCTTATTTCGTGTCGTATTATACACAAAAGGATCGTAATTGAGAGGAATTTCCAGTGCGAATCGGAAACATCCCTACCATCAACATTGTAAATCCAAGCGTCAATCGAGCTGTGCCTACGACAGCCATATAATAAACAGGATTCAAGTAGTCGAAAATCCTTATAACTGGCTAAAAAACTCTATTCACGAGGAAAAAGGGAGGAACTTTAAAATTATTAAAAATATTTTTATTATAATATGATGTAACTATAAATGTACGGTTTTCGCAATTTTTCCTTTATCTGTGCGTTGCATCGTACCAAACTTCAAGATTCTGAGTTCAGAAACTCACGGGATGTACCCTGTAGGTTTTGATTCCCTTGCTAGTTTCGAAAATTTGGGGCAATTTGCGGTATAAACGGCTGTATCTTTTGATTGTGTTGGCTTAGAAGCTCCAAGGGACAGTAGACCTGAGTATTTGATATAAATTTCAGCTTGATACCTCCACGCGTTCCTGAGAAAAAGGGTCTTGACAGACGGACGGACGTACGTACAACAAAGTGATCCTATAAGTGATCCTTTTTCCTTTTGAGGTGCTATAATTATAAATCATATACGTAACACATAATTTACTATACGTCATATTTGTTAAAGGTCATTAAGGTTACCAGCGATGATGACGCCGTTCTTGGGGTCCGTGCACCAGGACTCGAACAGCTCGCGGGACAGCCCCGACTGCATCATGCCGGGGGACGCCATGATGACGCAGGGACCAATATCCTCGAAGTGGTCGATGCCCTGGAAACAAGATCTCATTATAAATAAATATAAGGGGACAATATAAGGGGACAATCTCACGCCAATTGACCTAGTCCCAAACTAAGCTCTAGGCTTGTACTATGGGTACTAGACAACGATATAAATACTTATATAGAGAAATATATACTTAAATACATAGAAAACATCCATGACTCAGGAACAAATATTCGCGCTCATCACACAAATAAATATCTGCCCTTACCGCTTACTATGACCTGCTTATTCTGACTTCAGCTTGGCTGTTATCTTATCTTATCATACAGATGAGCCCTTTCGGATATACTTCGACCCTTTTAGGTTCCTTTGTGCAATTACCCTGTTACACACTCAGCTGTTCGAATATGCAAATTTCCTCACGATGTTTTTCCTTCATCGTAAGAGCATCGGGTAATGTACTTCTAGTCAAAATATAAAATGAACAAAAACATCACGTGCAACTTAAAAAAATGTCTCGTGGAAGATTTTTGATATCTAACTTAAAAACCCAAGCACACAAAAAGGAACATGAAAGAAAGCACCGATGAGTGCGCAGAAACAAATTTTAATCCTCCAAGCTTTGTTAAATGTTACAGTTTGAAACTGCCTCTAAAGCTGATAAATGAAAAAAAACACACAATCTATCTTTAATTCATAAACAATAAGCATCACAGATACAAACACACTATAACGTCACAAAAGCAACCTATCATTGCAGTAGTATCAGCCTTTATCAATACAGTATAGAGATTAAAATTGCTTCAATTTTCGCTAGACGTAGCTCAGTCCGAAATTATTGAATCTGTGACATTCAAGGTTGTCGTGTAGCGGTGTACAGGTTAGGTTATATTATAAAATTGTTTTCTGTACTTTAATACAGTATAATAATTGAGTTGAAAAGTGTCGTGATTTGTGATGTAAGCAGGAAAGGTCATCATAATTAGAAAACATCATTAAACTAGTTAATATACAGGGTGGTAAAAACGAATGCCACATGGACGGCAATTACCTTAAGTATTGGAAATAGCAAATTCTCCGCAAAGGGCACTGGGGTTTGGGTAAAAGTGTTGTCATTTGTAGTCAAACATTTTCAAGGTGAGCGGCCATTACTAGAAGTGGTAAATTATTATAGAATAATTCAAAATAAACTTGTTTTGTTATCTCTTAGGTGCGTCGGAGCCGAGATATTTAATATTCTTACCTAGGCGTACTTTTAGTACCAAAAACTGAACGGAACTCGGCTCCGATATTATTAAACGCCATAAATTATATATATCTATGTGTATTTCGAGGTTCTCTAAATAACTATGTAAAAATCATCCGTGACCGCTGAAAAAAAAATGACAATATTCTTCAAACTTTACCCAATGCCCTTTTATTTTTACATACATACATAAACTCACGTCCTTATTCCCAAAGCAGAGCTACAGAATAACGAAAAACTCTAAAAACTTGTTGATAATTTTACCAGTTTTTTAAAGATAGGATGCAAGCCCATCGCCTAACAATAATTTTAAATTTAAAAACAATAAATACTGCATTACTGGCCTATAATTAGGTGCAATGTTGATAAGATATTATCGCTGATGATGACTGTACCTACAGTATTTGTTAGTGTTTGAAACTGCAATAGTGTTTTCTATCCACATAGAAACTATCTACTTTAAATTAATTAAATTGATGTTGCGCGATTGCATATGAACGGATATTTAGTTTGGATACTCCTATTCTTAACAATGTACAGTCACGAGATTAAATTTGGTACCCACCTTAGGTCCAAAGTCAATCTGACATTCTCATGGACTTGTACCTAAACTGGACTGAGTACTAACTTTTTCTAGTCAATCAAAATTGAACCGTATTACGAAGTAAGACAGTTACAATTTATGTGATGATATAGGTTGAGGCCGAGCGAGAGCAATCAACCCGAGGACGGTGTCCCCCTCACTCAAGTTGCCAATGTAAAAAAGGTATATACATATATATATATTTGATGTACTTGGTCACACCTAGTTAAAACGAGATGCAATTCTCTAGTATGGTTTCTCTGTCGGTCACACTTTTTTATCGCAGTACTCAGTCCAGTTTAGGTACAAGTCCATGGACATTCTACAATAATAAGGTTGAGTTTCCTAAGAGTTACAAATGACTTGACATCTGTAATGACATTGACGACTTCAAGCATATTTTTCTTGAAATGGGTCCGAAATTAACGCTCGAGACCGTACAAAATTTTCGAAAACCGATTCGGAGGCGATTAGGCGTTTTCTTTTTTAAATTAACTCTTTAAATAACAATAACACTTTTAATTATTATAAGCTTGAAATTAAAATTATTATAGTCTTTTCTTTTAAATAAAAATGAAAAAACCAGCAGTTTTTATTTCGGTGTTTTCCTATTTCTAGATGCAGTGATTTAAAAACGCTATAGTAACAGCTGACTCGCCAATACTATTAATAATAAATGAAAAGTTATCGTTATCGAGCAGCTGTTCGCGATACGCTATCAATTTTAACGGAAGTATATCTATCAGACGGACTAACTAAGGGCTGGTTTACGGAAACGCGGGGCGTCGCGCGTAGCGTTGAGCGTATGACAGCGTTTACGGAGAAGCGATTTGACACGCGTTTGGATCAAATAAAGCGTTACTTGCGGCGGTGTCCGCGTATGGTATCACCAGCTGGCACGGTCACGAGCGTTAATTTGGGACCCATGTCGGGAAAAATATGCTTAAAGTCGTCAATGTCATTAGAGATGTCAAGGCATATGTAACTTTTAGGAAACTCAACGTTATTGTTGTAGAATGTCAGATTGAGTTTTTACCTAAGGTGAGTACCAAATTAAATCTTGAGACTGTCCACACCACTGCGCCCGCGACACCGCTACTCTACACCCCGCATCAAAAACAACATCGTAAATTGCTATATGGAAAAACGCCCGACGCCCCGCGTCTCGGTAAACAAGCCCTAATCAAGTGTTGACTCACATCTCATATCAACCTATCAATTAACGCTGGCAGACAATCGTCAAAGACTGTTGAGCGACAGTGACATTGACATGAGTTTGATGGAGACATTTTATTATTCTGATAATTGTGATTGAAACTTTGTTGGAAGAATGTTAATATCTGGGTGTGCTATGATTATTTACGGTTTGTATTCAAAACATTTATAGAATATCACGTGGGAAATGTTTTGATACCATTTTAACAATGGATGTAAAGTGCCTATCGCCGTTTTTATACTTGTGACGTATCAAACAATGTAAATAATAGACACCGTTTGTACGGACAAAGTTACACGTAAATTGCTTAAACCTATTTTGGTTTTAAAACATATTTAAATCACACTTAGATATCCTCCAAACAGGATAATTCGCAGATTCTGAGGAAATCCTCGTTTGCAAAGGTTACCCCTATTTCTGTGGCTCTATGCCAATGAGAGATTTATGCGTGTATTGACTATAAGGAAATATGCCGAAGTATAAAAATGTCTACCTTTAAAACATAAATTAGTCAAAGTATAAGAAAGCCAATACTTCAAAACGTCTAAGTCTTATTAAGTCGAAATATAGAAATGCCTACTTTCAAAGTATAAAAATGTCTACAATCATAGTAAGTAAATGTCTTATATAAAAATCGACTATGTACAGTCAAAGACATAAATCGCTAAACAAAATAAAGCTACGAAATTAACTGTACACGAGAACTCTCCATGTGTTAATATACAAAGGTATGTTCAAAACTCCTTGTTCGTCATGACAGTCAAAAGTCCCTAAACACTACCATAACTTAATTAACGCCAAAAGTAGCTGGACACTTAAACTCGATGAAATAATCGAAAAGTCACTGTACGCTAAAATTCCAGCCAGTGATGGGTCATTTTTGTGAAGTTGTCTATTGTAGTTTTAGCCCACCTTGACCTCATATTTCTGTACTCTCTATCTGAAACCCTTGTTTTAATAATCAGGGGGTTAGTATTATAACATTGCAATGCAGTTCATTTACGGCGAGCGTAAAGGAGAGAGCTATAGCAGTGTTAAATAGCTGTCCTATTCTCTCAGCGTTAAAGTCCAGCAACTTTTGATAAAATATTGTTTACTAACATTTGGCATTCTGCAATGTTCACATAGATTTGATCAACAATTTGTTCAGCGACATATGGAACTTTACATTGTGCAGGTGTTTTGAAAATTTGGATCTGTTCATCAATTTATGTCTTCGACTGTACATAGTGCGGAGAGCGGTTATCAAGTGGAAATTTTTATACTTCGGCATATTTCCTTATAGTCTATTGTCGTAACATCTTTATACGTCGTCTTATATATATGTGCACATTTTTATACTTTGACCAAATTATGCACGGACGAAATTATTCAAGAGGACATTTTTATACTTCGGCATATTTCCTTATAGTCGATACACGCATAAATCCAATGAGATGCAACTAGCCTGCCACACATCTGATCGGCTAGGCGGCTTGTATTTTCTAGAACCTAGTTAGAACTGAATATCCGAGTGACAAACTCGCGGACAACTCGTTGATGTTTTACCAAATCATCATTCGCCGAACTATATCATTTTACAAACTTTCATTCGCAATGAGAGATTTTTTTGTGGTCATAACATAAACCTAACCTAAATTGCTAGAAAGAGATAGGTACAAATCTTAGTTTATCTTGGTTATTTTTATACCTATTCAAAAAATTATAATCTCAACTGTTCATGTACAATTAGCTTTTGTGAAGATGTGAAAAAAATGGATATGCCCTATAGTCAATTGTTTCCACAGCGATGCTTCCCAAGCCCTGGAAGGCCAGGATCATCCGGTGGCTGGAGCAGCACCGCGAGCTGGTGGTGGTGGTGTTCTGCCTGCCCGCCAGCTTGCTGTTCTCGCTGCTGCTGCGCGCGCGCGCCGCGCTCCGCGGGCTGAGGGGGGGGAGCCACGAGGCCGGCGTCAGGGAGATACAGCGGCAGGTGAGAACATTTTTTTTTAACAACAGGCTTACAAGTTCCCAAGCCACCTTCTTGCTTAGTTTAGTTTGGACCAGAGGACTTTTTATGGCATGGAGAAGGCAAGCACACGGACAACGTAGGCGGTATCTAAGACCCATTCTCAAAACAAATCTTAAGACTACAAATGCGACAGCGACAGCGACGTGATGAGACGACGCGCTGGCCTAGTGGGTAGTGACCCTGCCTACAAAGCTAGAGCTCCTGGGTTTAAATCCCGGTAAGGGCAGATATTAGTGATGAGCGCAAATACTTGTTCCCCAGTCATGGATGTTTTCTATATATTTAAGTATATATTTCTCTATATAAGTATTTATATCGTTGTCTAGTACCCATAATACAAGCCTTTAGCTTAGTTTAGGATTAGGTCAATTGGTGTGACATTGTCCCCTGATATTTATTTATTTTATTTATTTATTTAAATGCGTTGCCAACCAAGAGGTTTAAGATGGAATGACTCCGCTAGTGATTTCGCCGGTTGTCTTATTCCCGCAGCCACACAACAATGTGAACACTACCGTTTGGCGATAATAAAGGATAAGATGGTGGTAGCAATGGACCCTGCACAAGGTCCTACCGCCACCTCAAGGTCCTACATCCGTCCGTGGGTAACTGCCGGCACTTTGCTGAGCCTGTGTCCGTTTCACCGCCGCGAGGAGACAGATTACGTGCTATTTCTGTTACCTTCACTGTTTTGTTTAATCATTTCTATATTTGTGTGTCTTATGGTTGGAGAATTAATGTATTTATTCTTCTTCTTCATACACAATGCTTCTCTATCGCGATCTATCTGTGGCGACACACTTCAGTTTGCTTTAAGTTTGTCCGACTTTTTCTGATGATAGTGAATTGAAATCAATAATTGATAATTTAGTTTTGTATTTCAGGTGCAACAATGGAACAAACTACCAGAGAGCGAGAGGCGACTACTCTGCACGGCGCGACCTAACTGGCTATCCCTTTCTACCACGTTCTTCCAGAAACATTTACATCATAAGGTTACTCACCATTTCACTACTTACCAAACTCATAAAGCCAATAAAATGTCTAACAGGCTTTTCTCCATCATGCATTGGAACTGAAACGTTCTTATGGACATAGGTCCCTCCCAAAGGTCGCCACATCTAAGAACTGTCGCACATAACGCCACTAGTCGCCGCCACCAACCGCGACCTAGTGGTTCAGATAAACCTTCGCTTTCGCTGTGGTCGCCACTAGCGTCCACTACCTATACCTATTTTGTCAAAATTCCCATCTCGTCCATATTCCCATTTCGTTCACATTCGTTTTTATGCTACTTCTGATTTTATTTTACGCGTCTTAGTTAAGCTAGGAATGTTGACGAAGTGGGATTGTGGACGAAGTGGGAATGTGGACGAGGTGGAAAAAGGACGAAGAATATGGATGAAATGGGAATGTTGACGAAGTGGGATTGTGGACGAAGTAGGAATGTAAACGAAATGGGAATGTGGACGAAGTGAACCTAAACGGCCACTAGCAGCCTAATGTGCGGCAGCTCTAAAGACGGTCTTGCGTTGTCTGCATCCAGATTACAATACACATAAACCTTCATAGCTTTGAAATAAGTTTCCAAATGATTTCCAGGTTCCAATCCCTCTTTACGACATCCTGGAACTAAACGAGGAGGCGATGACGGTGCGAGTGGAGCCCATGGTCACTATCGGAGACATCACAGCGTTCCTCATCCCGCGAGGGTACTCGCTCGCCGTCACCATCGAACTAGACGACGCTACTTTAGGAGGTTATATGTCTATCTCTTCTCATTTCAATTAACATCTGTTTGACCCTTAGGCCAGGAAGTTCGGAGAAGACCCTAACAGGTTCTGAACTCCTGGTAAGAGGATGACTAAACACTCTCATCTGAATTATTGTCAAATTAGAACAGCTTGACGAACTGGATTCCTTCAAGGAGACTTGACTCCAATCTCTATGGCGTGATCAGAACAACAACTACTTGTTGGCTACATCAACACGGCAACTGTGGCGAGAACAAAAATACAATGCCTCTGTGCTAGTCATTCCACCGGCGGGATAAGACTACGCCGAGCGTACACCGGATGTAATGACACCCTCATTGCTATTATTGTGTTTTGTAATAAAATAAAGTATTTTCTTGAAATAATAGGGTATATCACATAGTTTAATAACAATTCACCTTCGAGTTATCAACTTAACAGAAAATAGTGGCCACCTTTTCCCGTTAAGCTGACTACTCATAGGGTAATTGTTATTAAAGTTTGTTACGTATCACATAAATTGTGTTTATACTTGCGCTACAAAAACGCATCGTCTGATTTCGAGGAAATTCTTTGGTTAATTAGAAAACACAATAATAGTAACGAGGGCGCCACTGGACGCTCGGCGTTTGCTCGGTGCAGTCTTAATGTGTATTTGGAATATTCGATAGGGATTGAGATATAGATTTTTTTACAGGAAGCACAATACCATTAGTTTCGAGCGCCTTCCCCCCAGTACTGTAGAACAAGTTTCAAATTGGAACTCAAGTTTCAGTATGGTTCCGTCTTTTTTTCCACCTACTTTTTTCCTAAAGTTTATTTTCCTATCTTAGTTTATATTTCTTTTGAAACAAGCCTTGAACCGTAAAAACCAACCACAAAACTGATTTTCCCAACAGGTCTAGCCTTCGGCACGGGAATGTCAACCCACTCCCACAAAGCCGGCCTCTACCACGAAACGATAACCAGCTACGAAGTGGTGACCGCCGACGGCTCAGTGGTAACTGCCACCGCGGACGAGCACAGAGACCTGTTCCAAGCTTTACCCTGGTCCCACGGAAGCTTGGGATTCCTAGTCGGTTTAACTTTGAAAATCGTTAAGATAAAGCCGTATATAAAGATTAAGTATACCCCAGTAAAAGGTCAGAGTAATTACTGCAACGTGATCAGAGAACTATCAGGGACTTATGAAGAAAAGCCAAAAGTATTCCCGGATTATATAGAAGCTACGATTTTCAGTAGAGCTGAAGCTGTTATTATGACCGGAGACTATTCCGACTACGATCCTGAGGTACCTGTGAACGAGTGCTCGAAATGGTACAAGCCGTGGTTCTACAAACACGTCGAAACGTTTCTGGAGAAGGGGGAATATGAGGAGTTGATACCTTTGAGAGATTATTTATTGAGACACAACCGAGCTATCTTCTGGGTGGTTGAAGACATGCTGTCATTTGGCAATAACTACCTATTCAGGTTAGTCTTTGGCTGGTTATTACCACCGAAACCAGCGTTCCTCAAATTCACAACGACTCCAGGAGTTCGCGCGTATACCTTCACGAAACAAGTGTTTCAAGACATAGTTTTACCGTTAAAAGAACTGGAGAAACAAATAGAAATAGCAACAGAACTGTTTGACAAATATCCCTTGCTTGTTTACCCGTGCAAAGTCAAAGACCATGGACCTTCTTCCGGTCAACTCAAGAGACCAGACCCAAAATACATGGTCGCAGGAACGAACTACGCTATGTATAACGATTTAGGGGTGTATGGTGTTCCTGGGAAGGTCAAGGAGAAGAAACCGTATAATCCAGTGGACGCGATGAGGAAGATGGAGAAATTCACCAGAGACGTGGGTGGTTTTTCATTCTTGTATGCGGATATTTTCATGACCCGAGAAGAGTTTGAGGTTATGTTTGATCTGACGTTGTATGATAGAGTAAGGGTTAAGTATGGTGCGAAGGGAGCGTTCCCGCATTTGTATGACAAGGTAAAGCCAGAGTTGGATGTGTTTGCTATTGGTGAAGAAAATGCTATACAGGAATAAGGAGAAATAAAATTGTTGTTATATAATTGGTTGCTTATTTTAGAGACTGTCCCATAACCCGATTTAAAAGGAAAACATCCTGAGGTAACCTGAACATTCGAACAGTTGAGGCTCGAGCTACAGGCTCGAGCTGTATTCTTAAAGGCCCATTTATACATTATAAGATACCAAATCTGAGGTACCAAAAAAAAATGGTACTCCACACTTGCTACCACGCCGAATGCATAGTTACGCCGAATTTTGGTTTCACATATTTTTTCTCACCAGCTTAAACGGAAAATAGTAATTGTAAAAGCGGGTTGGCAAATAAAACGGTTGGGAAACAACACATTTAGCCAAACATATTTTTGCCAAAATGCAGAGAACCCTCACGTGTGCAGTGTATCCGCGCATAGAGTGCACCGCAGTAAATTTCTGGCATTAAACTTGTTGACATACTTTCCAAATGCGTCTCTGTCACATCAAAAGTTAAAATCTATAGCTTCGACTTTCTCCAATATGTATTAAAAGGGTCTCTATTGACTGCCATAACTATTTTTAGTCATAATGTGTTTCAAGTCATAATTTTCGCAAGTCATAATGCATTTTTCTCAGGACACGGTTATTTTTTCAGGATTTTTATAAAACTGACCTAACCTAACCTAACTAATCTACACGATAAACGTTTATTAAAAACTGTAACTTCAGGCTGAAAGAAGTTATGACAAAAAAAAGTATGACTAACAATACATTATGACCAACGATATGTATGGCAGTCAAGGGGATCCGGTACTAAAAACATCATAAAGTTATTAATTATTCGCTTCACTATCACTACATAATATAAAACAAAGTCGCTTCCTGCAGTCTGTCTGTCCCCATCTATGCTTAGATTTATAAAACTACGCAACGGATTTTGATGCGGTTTTTTTTATAGATAGAGTGATTAAAGAGGAAGGTTTTTATGTACAAGAAATTCTGTTTTATGTACGGCTGTTACATAAAACTCACATAAACCGAAGCGAAGCGAGCGGGTCGCTAGTTTATTATAAAGTGTTTCCACTGACCTTCAAGTTGGAGATGTGCCGGAAGACGAAGGGGTTGTTGACGGCGATCTGCCGCCGGATGCGGTCGTTCATGGCGTTCACGTACGTCTGGTACACCGCCATGCACTTCTTGGCCAGCGAGGACGCGTAGTAGATCGGCACGTCCTGCAGCTCCGGGTGCAGCGACCAGAACTCGTCTGCGGGACGATAATATACCGAGTGTAACTTACAAGTGTATTGTGAATATTAAAACTGCGCCGAGCAAACGCCGAGCGTAAACCGGAACCAAACAAAATGTGTTTGTAGCGCAAGTAAAAACACAATTTATGGGATACGTAACAAACTTTAATAACAATTACCCTTTGAGTAGTCAGCTTAACGGGAAAAGGTGGCCACTTTTTTTCGTTAAGTTAATAACTCGAAGGTGAATTGTTATTAAACTATATGATATAGGTACCCTATAAGTTGTGTTTTCATTTGTAGTACAAACACATTTCGTCCAATTTCAAGAAAATACTTTAGTTTATTAGAAAACACAATAAAAGTAATGAGGGCGCCACTGTACGTCCGGCGTACGCTCGGCGTAGTCTTAATCATTTCAATAATTTTCCATTGCAACGACCACGATGATGAGCAGACTGAAAAAGCGTTCATCAATGTCAGCGTAATTGAATTTTGCACATTACAATGGAAAATGAATGTATTGTGAATAAAATAAAGTAAATTTTCTAATTTGATCATTTGCGGGAAAAATTAAAGAAATTCCACTTTACTCTCTTTGCGCTATTATCGTTATTTCAATTGCTGTAGGGCCGAATCTTAAGTACCCGAAACCGATGTGCGTGCATGACTCGATGTATGAATGTGGAAGAAGCGAAAGAGATTTGTCAGGATCGTGGCAATTGGAAAGAAGTAGTCTCTGCCTACCCCTCTGGGAAACAGGCGTGATTTAATTTGGTACCCACCTTAGGTCCAAAGTCAATCTGACATTCTACAACAACAAGGTTGAGTTTCCTAAAAGTTACAAATGACTTGACATCTCTAATGACATTGTCGACTTCAAGCATATTTTTCTTGAAATGGGTCCCAAATTAACGCTCGTGACCGTATGTAATTGCCGTATTATTATTATTATTATTTTATGGCATAGTGATGACAAACGGGCACACGGGCCACCTGATGGTAAGTGGAAACTGTGACCCATAGACATTCGAATTCACAAGACTGCAATGCAATCCTAAGACTGCAAATGCGTTGCCAACCCTGAGCACTAAGATGGAATGCCTCTATGCTAGTCATTTCACCGGCTGTCTTATCCCCAAACCGGAACACAACAATGCGAACACTGCAAATGTAATATTTAAGCTATAAATATACAAAAATATTAGGAAAGATTAAGACAATCTAATTATTTCAACGAAGACGTACTGGCGCTTCTCGTGTATGTGTCCATATGTCGACTGGTACCTAACGAGTGGCGCACGTACCCAGTATGAGGAGCAGCTCCTGGGCGCGGCCGAGCGCGAACACGGGCACGAGGCAGCGGCCGCCGCGCGTCACGATGTCGCTCACGAGCCCGGTGAAGCGGCTCTCGCGCTCCTCGCGCTTCTCGTGGATGTGGGTGCCGTAGGTTGACTCCTGCAATATTGCCAGACTACAACTTCTTGTTACTTTGCATATGGGACGGAACCCTGAATTAAGGGTCGGGGATAAAACCAATATAGAGAGCTTTGCTGTCTTTTTTATAACTTTATGTTTGTTTGTCAGTATGTTTCTTTCCATGGCTCCAATTTACTTTGCCAGAAGGCACACAGAAATATAATCCCCATTGTGGTTACTGTAGTTTTAAGAGGATATGAGGTATAGTCTCAATAAATAAATAAATTGTTTAGTATCATTCTTGCTAGTTAATTTTGAACCAGGTTCCATTGGTTGGAATGTGCTGTAATTTTGTAGTGTGCGTGTGGATTGAGTGAGCACCCTTCCGAAAAAAAAGATAAAATGCTGTTCATTTAGTAAAAGTTCTAAAACAATTGTAAAACTAATCTCTGTATTTGTAAAACCACAAATAATAAAAAAAAAACCTTTAACATGTGCTCACTCAGTTCTCACAATCTACCAACGAAATCAGTTAATGTATTCATTTAACATATAATAATTTATATACTAATATTTAGTAAAACCTATGCTAAATTACCTTTATAATTTGTAGATCACCTAGTAACGTATTTAAGGTTTTACAAATAATTTACTATGCTCACTCAATCCACACGTTTTCGAAAACCCGATTTCTGATAAAAAACTGAAAATTTAAACTGCTATTATATGTGTATAGTTTAGTAAAATTAATATGGGATTTTGTAAAATACAAAACGAACCACTAACGTGGCAGGTTTTTGGATAATATTTTTTGTGAGTGCTCACTCAGTCCACATGTTATAAGTAAGTTAAAAATGTAAATATCTTAAGATTCGTAGTATCACAGAAACTATAAACTAGTTCAACTTTTAGTAATTTTTTTTTACTAGATATCCACCATCTAATATTTTATATTCGTTGTCTGTTTATAAAGATACTTATTAAAGATATTCAATTGTAATTTTTCTAATACACACATACACATTACAAAAATAAGTACAGTCGGCAACAAACAATATTTTATTCACTGAAACTTACGAGGGTGGATTGAAAAGTTCTGAGCCTGGTAAAAAAAACTAACTGGCTCACTTTTTATAACAATTTTATTTTTCGACATAGTCTCCATGAAGGTCAATGCACTAAGTCCACCTCGCCTCCAACTTCATTATCCCATCAAAAAAAAAAGAATCTCTGAGGTCGTTAAAATATGAGTCTACTGCTTCTTGTACCTCCATATTAGTCAAAAATCTTTGTCCTCCCAAGTGTTTTTTGAGGTTTGGGAAGAGATGATAATCGGAAGGAGCTAGATCCGGCGAGTAAGGGGGATGCGGCAGCACTTCAAATCCACAATCATGTATTTGTGCCATTGATTTCGCCGAAGTGTGAACGCGAGCGTTGTCTTGGTGAAACAATACTTTTTTCGACCGCATTCCAGGTCTCTTTATTTTAATTTCCTCTCGCAGACGACGTAAAAGAGCACAATAGTACTCTGAATTTATTGTTTTGCCCTTTTCGAGATAGTCTATCATGATAACCCCCCTGCAATCCCAGAAAACCGAGGCCATTACCTTATTAGCTGACAAAATGACCTTGGCTTTTTTGGGTGGTGGTGAACCTGGTCTTTTCCATTGCCTGGATTGTTCTTTCGATTCTGGTGTACTGTGGTGGACCCATGTCTCGTCCATAGTTATAAAACGATTGAGAAAATCTTCGGGGTCACGTTGAAACATGTCCAAACAATCTTGGGAAATTGTAACACGTACTCGTTTGTTCTCGACTGAAAGCAGTCTAGGCACCCACCTGGCTGACACCTTAGAAAATCCAAGAACATCGGTGATGATGTTCTGTGCCCGCTCATAAGAAATACCCATTGCTTCCGCTATCTCCACAATCTTCAATCGCCTAACCTTCTTATCGCATCTAATATTTTATTGACATTTTCATCCGTAGTAGCCGTCAACGGCCGCCCACTCCTAGGCTCGTCTTGAACAGTCTCCCGGCCACGTTTGAAATCAGCTACCCATCTTTTTATGGTAGCATACGATGGAGCAGATTGCCCTAATGTTTTGTTCATATCTTCAAATATTTGTTTTGGTGTTAACCCCTTCTTTTGCAAATATTTTATGACAGAACGGTGCTCAATTTTATCCATTACTTGAAAAATCAGTGACCTTATGTAGCAGTTCCAGCATAAAATGTAAAATTGTGACAAGAAAAAAACAAAAGATAGTGCATAATGGCGACTAAATATGGCACTTTTACCTGCCAGTATTTATTTGTTTTTTTTTTATTATATACAACCTTAGGCTCAGAACTTTTCAATGCACCCTCGTATAGTACTTCTCGTTATTACTTTATGATGAGTTTTGTGGTTTACTGACCGTAATTAGAACGTCTGGATGAACAGTAGGAATTTCAGCCGCCATCAAATGTCTGTCTTCTTGTCTTGAGAAATCACCCGTGTATAAAACCTGAAATAAAATATAACAGTTCCTACATATAATTTTACCTGTCTTAAGTCAGGCTCAATAAAGGTCAGTTTAAATGTTACACTACATCATTCCGAATTTTTTGATAGAAGACTTGACTTTTTGTTATCGCCAACATATGACAATTCAATTATTCATTTAATCTAATATAGCTCCAGCGTAACATTCGAAAAAAAAACAAATTCGTACGTACATACATACATAAACTCACGCCTTTGTTCCCAGAGTGGGGTAGGCAGAGCTACAGAATTACCAACAACTCTAAAAACTTGTTAATAATTCTGTAACCACATTTTGCACTTTTAGGCTAAGATGTTTACCAGTAAAACAAATTCGGACAATTGAAAATTGGGAAAAAAGTAATTCGGAATTTTTAGGTGTTCCCCAGTTTAAAGTTACCTTAACTCCAGCTATCTCGATCATGAACATGGCAGCCCCGAGTACATGACCAGCGTTGTACGCCCAGAACCGCACCCCGCGCACGTCTCTCTCTTCGTGGAAGTTCACCGTCTCTATCCGGTCCATGGAACCTTCGAGATCTGATTCAGTGTAGAGCATCTGCTCGGTTGAAATGTTGCTGGAATAAAAAAAGGACTTTTGGTGATACAGCAAGAAAATTGGGGGGCCATCTCACATAGATTTAGCTAGTCCCAAGTTAAGTTCTAGACTTGTATAGTCACGAACTGGGATTGTTGAGCCACTTAATTTAGCCATGTATTCAATAAACCTATGTCACCGACTCGTTGACAGCTATTCGAATTGCATTAAACGGCCAAATTAGAAACATGGGTAAGGGGCTCAACAATCCCGGTTCGCGACTGTACTATGGGTACTAAACAACGATAATTATAAATACTCAACATCCAAGACTCAGAAACCAATACTCATTGTAGTAAGAGAGGATAATAGAGGGATCTCTCCAGGCGGGTGTTATGCCTGGGGACCAAAGTCAATTGGGATGAAGTTGGAAGCGCTATATATATCAACTGACTGAAAAAACTTCGCTAGCGCGATGTAGACCACTTTAGTTCCGCTGTCTGACGTTGGTGGCGCTGTTGGCGCTGGCGAGTTGGTTGGCACATGTTGCTGTTAGATGTCGCTAGGTCGCCACACTCATGCTCAACAGACAAATATTTGCCCATACTGGGAATCGATCCCACGGGACAGCTAGCTTCATACGGACACTAGCAATGAGGCAAAAGGCTCCATCAAAAGATTGTTTTATTGCTTCATCATCTGATTTACATTCGTAGTCGTATTCAACCAAATAAACATAACTTCGAAATTTTAATAATGTCTCTAAAAAATTGCAAAGCGAGTGGTTATGACAGCATTACCACAAAACTCCTGAAACAATGTGCTTCATATATCTGTGTTCCGCTTGCTCATGTTATAAACTTGTCTTTTGTCGAGGGTGTATTTCCAAGAGAATTGAAATTATCGATAGTAAAGCCCCTATTTAAGAAAGGTGACAGGCAGGACCCAGGTAATTTCAGACCTATTGCACTAATACCTATATTATCAAAAATATTTGAGAGGGCATTGTTCATTTGATTAAGCAATTTCTTGACAAAGTTTAAAATACTCTGTCCCGAGCAGTTTGGCTTTCGGGAAAAGAGGTCAACAACCCATGCTTGTTTTGAGTTCGTCAAGTACATTACGGAGGCCATCAATAAAAGTATTCCGGTCGCGTCGCTAATCTTGGACATGACAAAAGCATTTGATTTTGTCAATCATTCCAAGCTCCTGAGCAAGCTAGAACGCTACGGTATCAGAGGCCGAGCGCTTGACTGGATCGGAAGCTATCTGAGTGACCGGTTGCAGTGTACTGAGATCAGCAGATTTATTGAGAGAAATAATGAAATAGTCAAACAAGTTTTTAGATCTCAGTATAAAGTAAATTATACCGGAGTCCCACAGGGAAGTATATTAGGCCCCCTACTTTTTGTTATCTACATCAATGACTTGCCGAACGCAACCCGTCATAAAGTCATTATGTTTGCAGATGACACGACCATCATGGTCAAATGTAGTAATAGGTTAACTTTTAATCAAGACATAAATAATTCTTTAAATGATATTGTAAATTGGATGGACATGAATGATTTAAAAATTAATATTAATAAAACTAAATTAATGCAATTAAATTCTTATAATTCAAATAATTTACCAATTACAGTTCAATACAGAAACGAAAACATAGAAGAAGTTGCCTCTATCAGGTTTCTCGGTTTCAACTTAGACAAACATCTAAATTGGAAAGATCACATCGAGCAGATATGTAACAGACTAAATCGATTTGTCTTTACTCTCTGAAGAGTGAGAGACACTGTCACAGTGGAAGCCGCATTAACAGCTTATCATGGCTATGTGTCCTCAGTTCTTCGTTACGGCCTGATTCTGTGGGGTGGTTCCGTCGATGTAGAAAGAGTTTTTAAAGTCCAAAAAAAATGTATTAGGGTTATTTGTAATGCTTGGAATGATGACTCTTGCATCCCTTTATTTAAAAAACTGCACATTCTTCCGTTACCTTGCTTATATATACGAGAAATATGTCTGTTTGTAAGTACCCATAGATATTTATTCAAAAAACGAGGTGAAGTAATACACAGAAACACCAGGGTTAATATTATGAATTTACTTTATAAACCACGGGCTCATAAAATGATCTACAGGAAAAATGTTTGTAACATGTGCATAGACATATACAATAACCTACCTGAGGACATAAAGTTACTCGAGGGAAATAGTTTTAAATATAAATTGACTGCCTGGCTCTTAGACCGTTGTTTTTATACCATTCAGAAATATTTAAATCGCGACTGACATGTTTAATTTAATTGAATGTTTATTGATTGTGTTACTGTTATTCTATTCTTTTTATTTATATTTTGTCATGATTGTCTTTTGTCTTTATTTTAATATTATTTTAATTGTATCGCTCCGACAAATGTTTTGCACGCCTGCATGCAGGCTGAATACACTGGATATAATTTAAAAATTAATGTAACATCTACACAACTGTATTCTGAGCAAATAAATTCTTTGAATCTTTGAATCTTTGAATCTTTTAGTTATTAAATGGTGACTCACCTAACTTTAATATAATCCGAGACAAGCCACCGGTAGATGGCTTTGGTGGCGTGAGTCATGAACACGCGTCCTTTGAACGAGGTCTTGGTTAGGAACCAGGGTAGGGCTCCACTGTGGTCCAGGTGGAAACTGAAAATTAACAAAAAATCATTAGTTCAATTTCTCCTCAAACTCTCACTACACTACGGTCTAGATCTGCCGGTGTATCAAGGGGGTGGCATGTGGTTGAAGACGTTGTCTGTTACCTTGTCATTGCCTACCTAATAAGTGAACCAATTTTTATGTGTCTTTATTTTAAAACTTGTTAACCCTAGAAGCACACAAAGGTTGCCTATGAAACATGTCTTCATGTTGGAGTTTTATTTTCGTTTCCAATTGATATGGATTGACATTGGAAAAAAAATAAGACACATAACCACAAAAAATAAGAGACAGACCTTATAAGATTTGATAGTTTTGTTAGTTATGCACAATCTCCAACTAAGTATTCTTTAAGTTAAAAGCTTTAAGGAATTTAAAATGTACTTACTGTGATATAAGAAGCAGGTCCACTTCATCAGCCTCAATCAGGTCCACAAACGGCAGGGCATCCATCCCCGACAGGCCAGGGTGGATCCCACAGTCCAACTACAAATATTTAGTTTATGGTACAAAATCAACACTTAAAACTCACTGTTGAAAATAAAATAATCATAATCCCAATTGATACAATTAGTTAATAAGTTTTCTTTTAACCCTTTAACTGGCAACACTTTTTATATCACATTTAAGCCAAAGCTGAATATCTGCTAATATGTATATTGCGAGCAGTAGTAATGAAAAACTTAGTGACCAATGAGGAATTATAATCTGGTATTTTTACAGTTATTTAAACTTTTAACCTTTATAGAATGCCCATTAAATTTATTCAAGTGCCAATAATTTAACATAAGAAAAGCTAATTCAAGTAAAGTAGGGTAATATTGGTAATAATATGTATGTATTGTAAACACTTCTGTACAAAAGACAAACAAACACAATACCTGTAGGGCTCAAGATAAAAAAGGATGTAAAAAGACAAATGGTTACACAAAATACTTTTCAATTTAAATTGATATTCAGTAGACCTCAATTTAGGTTAAGACTTTGATTGCCACCGACCCGCTAGTAGGTAATGAAAGTGTTGAGCCATTATTATCCAGCATCTAGCAATTCAAGTTACTTATATCTAACATCTTAGCCTAAGTGTGCAAAATGTGGTTACAGAATTATCAACTAGTTTTTGGTAATTCTAGAGTTGTTGGTAATTCTGTAGCTCTGCCTACCCCACTCTGGGAATAAAGGCGTGAGTTTATGTATGTATGTATGTATGTATATCTAAAAGTAAACAAAATAGCTATTAACCCATTGATTTAGTATATACAAGATACACAATCCCGCACAAAACTTTATTATAAACTGTCCCAAATGACATTGATAGCTGCATTCAGATACATGCTAACATCGCTATTTTTTACCTTAAACATTCATGCAAAAAAAAACTCAATATACTAGCAGTCAAGTGTCAAATTTGCAAACTAATGTTTTAAAATATTTAAAACTCTTTAGTGAAATCGCCATTATCATACTATTTATGACAAAAGTGGACATCGAATGAATGGAGACGAATTTCTCTATTTATATTGTATTAGTTTTAACGAAATTACAAATTACACAAAAAAGCTTTTGACATGTTTTATAAATGCTGTCATTGTATTACACAACTTAAGCTATATATATACAATAATAATAATGAATAAATTAATGTAAAGCAAGGTTTAAAAACCCGTCCCGTCGATTGTTTTTATTCAAATTTTAACGTTTAGGTATCCTATTTGTCACCTGGAATGGTGAAATGATTCTAACGATACCACACACATATAAATTGGCTCAGGTGTTCAAAGTTATGTTGGAATAAAGAATTATACATACATACATAAATGAACCATTAAAACATTACACTTTACTCCAGACAAGACAAGATCTTATCCTATCATAACCAACCTAGCCTAACCGGTTACGTATCATAATATGTACATAAAGTTCAAAATACATAATGGGTCATAATTCATAATGGTCATAATATTATAATGGTTTTTTTTTGAAACCCTGAAGTTTTCAAGATTGTTATACAACAAACCTAACCTAACCTAATGGGTTCTATACAATGGGCTTTTAAAAATATTGAAAAGTTTACTTATTATGACCATTATTTAATATGACCCATATACGTATTTTGAACTTTATATATAGGTATTATGATGCGATCCCAACCTAACCTAATTTCATTGAAATAAGTTTAATTTATTATATAATTGTACGAAAATGGGTCAAGCACACAACAGACGACTTATTTGCCTTGAATAGTTGATCACCCCTATCTCGTGCTAATATTGCGACCCATTTTGCACGTCGTAGAGGATTTCGTGGAAAGCTTAAATTTAAAAATAAAAAATATTAAAATTTAAAAAAGTAATAGCTACTCCATAATAAGTTTGTTCCTTGGTAAGTCATAATTTGTGTGCACAAAATAAATTCCTAAAAATCATGAAAACATTATAATTTTAGCTAGAAACGTTTATAAATAAATAGAACTTACGTAAAATAAGACATTCCATCCTTTTTATTTGTTTTTTTGTTATTATTTTTGCAGTTTTTCACCACACATTTTGTCATGATTGACAACTGCCACTGTCTGTGGTCGGAACAAGACTAATAGCAAAACTACTGCCCAAGTCGATTCGGCAGTAGTTTTGACTTGCCATTTTTTCGTGCTGATTGTGTATCTAGTATATACTAAATCAATGTATTAACCTCTCATATGCTGGAGTTAAAAAAAAAACAAATTGTAGTTGCTTCACTTTACAATATAGTCCATAAGAACATGCTTACAAAAAATTCAAAAAGATATGCAAATGTAAAACGGGGAGCCGCATTGACATACGATCAGAGCTTGCTTGGACCGAGTGGACTCCTAAGAGCTTCATAGGATAGCTGTTTATATTAACATAGTTCACTCAGATAATTTTCTTCATTCTTAGTTTTCACAGATCGGACACTGTCATCCGAGAGTGCTTGGATTATGAGTTGCCACAATACAAGTTGCGTCTGAGTAGGTACCAGAGTTCACTCGGTCCAAGCAGGCTCTGATCATGTCAACGCGGATTAAACCGCGATGGGTGTCAGTGGCACGACTTTCAGATGACAGCCAAAGCCAACTGTGGCATTCAAAAGGTTACAGCTAACATTTTGTATTTGACATAAGGCATTAAAAACATTAAAGTAACACCATAGTATACACTACAAATTTTACAGAATAATAAAAGATAGCCAGGTATTTATCGTAAAAGATGGAGGTGGCTTATCTTTGGATTTGAGACTTGTAGGCCTCATATCAAAAGCCTAAATAGATTAGATTGCAAACATGTTAACAGCTTTTCCTACAAGTATAAATTTGTAATAAAATGTGTCATTCATACCATAATCTTCTTTCCTTTGAACTCTAGCATAATACATGATCGTCCTACTTCTTGTCCCGCTCCTCTGAAACACAATAGTAAAGCTTAAAAGCCTCAAACTATTTATAGCAAGCAAGTTGTAAATAATATCCATTTTGCAGCATTTTGCAATAACAGTGGACTGTGAGACGTAGCAAACCAGAAGAAACTGAATCAACTAATCAAATACACTTAGAAAACCAACTTTCGTAATTATATGTCGACGAAAATAAAAATAAACATTATTTATTTACAATGGTCGGATTGTAAGTTGATCGCTTTCCTCCAGCGGCACCGGATCGGTGCCTTTTCTTGGGTTCGTCGTCATCTTCGTATGATCTTAAACACCGTAGCAATTATTAGACACACATTTGTCAATGATAAATTGAAATTTCTTGAGAAAATTCGTAAAATTGATGATGGAAAACAACGCAAACCGGCTGCTTGGCAGAACTAATGATAGGTTACATTAATGTTGCTAGGTACTAAAATCTGACATGATTTTTTAGCGTGTTAACTAATCTTCTTCTCTTTAAATTGATGGCGATTTTGTAGTGATTTTGACAGTGTCAAGTGAATGAGACTATATTTATCTATTTATTCAGTAAATAACATAAATCAAAAGTAAAAGCTGGTCATTTTTCAATAGGCCATCTTCCCTCTCTGACGGTTTTCGGGCGCTTTTAATGGTGGCTCAAACTATCAGTGTTGTTGACGTCAAAGTAAATGTCAACGTGACATATCATTAGCCATGTTTCTCACAGTTTCTCACGCAGTATCGTAGTTTACTAATTTTTGGTTATAAAATGTACTAAACTGAACTAAAATTCATTAAAATTATGTCTAAACAAGCATTATTTGATGATGACTCCGAAGAGGAAGTGTCTCTTAAAACAGAAAATGCATACGCTAAGAAATACGACGCATGGCGGCAAAAAGAAGAGTTGCACAAGTTGGAACAGAAATATGGACCAAAGGCTTTGAATTCAGACGCTTCGTTATCTTCCGACAGTGAGGACGAAAGCGATGAACCCCCAGAAGTCTCCGAAGAAACAGAAACGCAGTTTTTAAAAACGATAGCTTTACTAAAAACAAAGGACCCTAGGATTTATGACACGAACTTTAAATTTTTTGAAACTGAAAAGAAAGAAGCCGATAATAAGAAAGAGACTAATACGTTGAGCTTCGCTGACAGTGGCGATGATGACGATGACGATGGTAACATATTTAAAATTGAAAAGGCAGCTGATGTCAAAACAGAACAACCTGGAAAATCTGAAGCTAAGACTGAAAAGCTGAAGGATTTCTTGACAGGCAAAGCAGAGCGCATTGACAATGTTGTGGAAAGGGATCTAGCTCCTTTGAAAGCCTTTTGGTCTGACCCTAAATTGAATGAAGGAGAAGCCTTTCTGAGAGATTACATTCTTAATAAGAAATATCTAGATGATGGTGATGCGGGAGAAGCAGGGGATAAAATAAGAGATGATGAGGACTTGGAAGCTGATGAAGCTCTCGTGGAGGAGCAAGGTAAGTTTGAGAGAGCATACAACTTCAGATTTGAAGAACCTGATGAAGAGTATTTAAAACGGTTTCCTAGAACTATGAACTCCATAAGGCCTAAAGATGATAAGCGTGCTAAGAAGAGAGCTGAAGTAAGAGATCGCAAAGAAGAAGAAAAAAAGAAAAAGATGGATGAAATAGCTAGAATGAAGGCTCTCAAACTAAAAGAGATACAAGACAAAATTGCTAAGATAAAGGAAGTAACAGGAAACCAAGAATTAGCCTTCCGTGATGAAGATATGGAAAGTGATTTTGATCCAAATGAACATGACAAAAGGATGAAAGAAATATTTGATGAAACTTACTATGGAGAAGTTGATAGTGAAAAACCAGTTTTCCCTGATCTTGATGAAGAGTTGGAGATTGAAAATTGGGAGAAATATGAAAATGAAGCAGAGCCACATTGTGAAGATGATGAATTTAACATGGATGCTGATTATGATGCAAAACAAGCTAAATTGAATCTTTTAGAAGAATTGCAGCAGAATATGACAAAAAAAAGAAGGAACCGTAAGAAGAAATCCAAACTTGCAGAACTATTAACTACTGAAAAGCCTAAGTTTGTTCCAACAGTTGCAGATAAGACTTACGCAGAGTACATGGAGGAATATTACAAGATGGACTGTGAAGATGTGATTGGGGGAGACTTACCCACTAGGTTCAAGTATAGAGAAGTGGTTCCAAATGACTACGGGCTAACAATTGAAGAGGTTACTACATTTACTCTATTTTATGGAATTGATGATAAAATATCTGTAACATACTTGCTCTAACTTAGGTTTCAATAAGTAGTAATTACAAATCTTTTGATATTTGGTATTTAGTGCTACTTGCACTGCACATGTTATAAAATGTAATTATTTAACAAACTTGGAAAGAAACAATCATAATCTTTGTCACATAAAGTTAAAACGGTGTAAAATCTCCACAGATTCTTCTAGCAGATGACAAGGAGCTAACGCAATGGGTGCCGCTAAAGAAGATAGTGAAGCACCAGCCAACCAACATTGAAAAGGGGGAAGTCAAAATGTACAAGCAGAAGGCAGCTGATGCTAAACTGAAGAAGAAAATGCTGCCAAGCTTGTTCAAAGATCTGCCAGAGTAAGTTGATTTTATAGTTGTGTCTGAAACAAGTTTGTACTGCACAAGTAAAAATTAACTGTGAATAACTTTGAATTTCGGATGATAGTAAATAACTCTTAATTATCATGCATTCAATTGTTGACTTACACAAAATTGTTAGCTAAGCAACAATGCAAAATATTAGATCAAATTAGACAGATGTTTTTCAGATACTAATGTTGGCAGCAAGATGCTTAATGAAGTTCACAAAAGAAGTACCTAATTGATTTTATGAGCACAACCTTTGTATCACTATCTAGTAATGATCTCTTAAAGTAACCTTTTTAAAATGTTAGTCTTTGTGCTTAGTCAATACACAAATTATTTATTTATGTAAAAGTAAAAATCCACCGTTCATTATTAAAGCTTTGTGATTTTTTCATTATTTCAGAGAGCCAGAAATACTTGTTCCAGTGGAGACAGCAAAGAAAAAGAAGAAGAAGAAGAAAAAGAACAAAAACAAGAGTGCAGATGATAGTAAAGTGGATAATGACAATATAGATGAAAATGTATGTGATTCTCAAGAAGCTAGTGTACATGATGCAATTGTTGAAAAAGAATCTAAAAAGAAGAAGAAAAATAAGGATAATGAGAGCACTATGGAATCAGAAGTCAAATTGAATGGTGATAGTGAAAAAAATGAGACAAAAGAAGATGGTCAAGTTTCTAAGAAAAAGAAGAAGAAAAATAAAAACAAAAACAGTTTAGTAGACAATCAACATAGTGCTCGAGTAGGTAACCCTATTGAAGAAACAAGTCATAGTAAAAAGAATAAGAAGAAAAAACATAAAGGAGGAAATAATGATAGCAATGTAGAAATTCCTAACATTGATAAAGCCAATGAAATGAATAAGCAAACACGCAGTGACTTGGAAAAACCGAAATTAGATATAACAAATAAACTGAAAACTAAAAAGAAAAATAAACCTGTTGAGCAAAACACTCAAAAACAGGGCATTAAACGGAAATTAGAAGAAAACAGTAATGCAGAGCACCAAAGTAAGAAGAAAAAGAAAAATAAGAATAATGCAAATGTAGATAATAAAGTTGTCAATAAGTTTAAGAATAAAAATAAGCAAAATAATAACAAAACAGACAATCCATATAGTAATTTATCTGATGAGAGATTAAAAGCATATGGGTTGAATCCCAAGAAGTACAAAGGTTTTATGAAGTATAAAAAGTTTTAAGTACAATGGTATTTATAGGTCTGGGCAAAAATGCAAGAAGTTTTTGCCCCGTTTGTTGTTAGTTAAACAAATATTACAAATTATAAAAGTTACTTGTAAATAAAATGTGAATGTATGTTGTATATTCTTATTTGATGACCTTTTCGGCTTTAAAAAAAATACTATCGCGACAGATAAATTTAAGCAGACGTATAGGAAACAGAATAGGCCTCTATGCCACATTTTTTCTTGACGGTAACTCGACATCGGCAAAATACACCCTAACAGGAGTTAAAACTAGAATTAGAATGTTTCCGATAAAGAAGCCGGTGGGCTTTAGCAACGTGGAATAGAGACCCAGACAAAGCTGACTAGTGACAATTCGGTTCACATTACGTAGCTTACGTTAAGCTAAGGGATCTAGGACACAGAATATAGGATATGTCTAAAGAATCTAGGAAGGAACTTGTAGTCCTCTCAGCTTTGCGAAATAGGGGAAAGTTGTAACCGGACGACATCGGTATACTATACAGAAATAGGCTATAGGGCTCTACTTCGAAAATCGAAGTTACGTTAGCTTCATCGCTTTCTCTCGGTTTAGTATCGGTATATGACACCTGTAAATGTGTCTAGGATAAAAATAAAGGAAGAAAAATTCAATTAGCTATTACGTGAGTAATTATATTCATTGATTTATTTGCTTGTCTCTTGCTATAATAATTTTATTTCATTTTGGTCAAACGATTTTGGCTTAATCCATAATACATCCTTTGCCATGTTAGACTAAAAAATAAATAAACACTTTATGGTACTGTTGCTGTGCTGCCAGATTAAGCGTAAATACTAGGTAGTGGGGATTTTTGAATAGAAACTGTAATGCCGTTTGGCAATTGCTGGTTAATTCGCGCGAAAATGTTTATTCTGTGATAAAATGTCAATTATTAAATACACAAAAAGCTTTTTTTGGAGCTAATCTTGCCAACTTTTAAGTTGAGCATGATGGTAGGCGATACGATTTACACATGCATCGTCTTAGCTTTGGACTTATAATACATGCTATACAGTGTGTTACCGGCATGCGGGCATTTATTAAAACTGCCAATAATATGTTGCTTTAGCAATTGTTTGCAAGTATTATCAATTGAAAAAATATTAAAATAACTTAACAATTCATTTTCTTAGATACTGCCCATTTTTAATGTAGTGCATGTGCTGCGTGTTCATCGTTATCAGTATCGCTGTTGCTTGGTACAAGGCATGTCGTGGTACGGAGGCAGATCATAATAATCAAAGTATCCGTCCCGTCGGTCGACTGTCATTTACACTAAACTTGTCAAATTGCTGGCAATTAACATTTTGTTAGAAAGTTAACAAAGCCTGAAAAGTTGTTTATTAATTAAATTAATGTCATAGTTACGTTACAGATATACGTTATTTTAACCTACTTTAAAAAAAGCCAGGGTGCTGGTAACACACTGTATAAGTCAAAGTAGGTATATTCATTCTTGGCGGGAACTCTAAAAAAGGCGGTCAAGTAAAATTACCAATTTCTAATTGTATGATTTTTTATTGTTGAAAGTGCAATAAAATAGTAAAAACACTACTAGGAGGACATTAAAAATGGATGGAAACGAGGGGGGCGGGGATAACCCGCCCAACTCCAATAACAATAAGCGTCCTCGGCTCGTACCCGGGGACGGCGGCAACAACGGCGGCGGCGATAGTAGCGGCGGCGGTGAGCAACATAACGAGTATTTACCGTATTACAAACCGAATTATAAGAGACAATATCCTGAAAATTCAACTAAATCTGAATTTAAAGTGTTCGTGGAACACCAAAACTATAAAGACAGACTGGGTAATAAAAGTCCCATATATCTTAATCACATATTTACCACGGACGTTAAAGGTGTGATGGCTATTCAAAGGCTTAACGCAAACAAAATTGCAGTATTGTTTAAACAATATAACACGGCTAATAACTTTTTGAATAACTCTGCATTTTTGGAAAAGTATAGCATGAAAGCATATATACCAGCAACACAGATAGAAAAAACCGGCATTATAAGATTTGTTCCTGCGAATATTTCAAACAAGGATTTATATACAAAACTGAGTTCCATTTATGAAATTATTTCGATACGACGCTTCACTAAGAAAGTAGGACAAGAACGAGTTCCATTACAAACAGTTAGCATAACATTCTTATCTAATGTATTACCAGACAACGTTCAGTATGATTTATTCTCATATCGAGTCTTCGAGTATATCCCACCTTTACAACAATGTTTCAAATGTTTCAAGTTTAACCATTCCGCTAGAATATGCAACGGCAAGCAAAGATGTTCAATCTGTTCAGGTGAACATATATATAAAGATTGTGACAAACCAAATGAGTTCTGCTGCGCCAACTGCAGCGGCCCACACCTGGCCATTTCCAAACTATGTCCAATTAAGATAAGTAAAATTTTAGAAAAGAAAAGTAAAATTACATATGCAAGTGTTGCACAAACTAAACATACTGAAACCGATGAATATCCTCCATTGCCGTTGCCAAAACACCAACAAACTCAACTTGTAAATAAAAAGCCTGTACAAACTGTAAATATTCCTGTAAATTCTGTAAATAAAACTGTAAATCCTGTAAATAAAAATATAAATAACAAGCCTGTTTCACAGGCCACAAACATGCATGTCCAACCAACGGACATCAAAGCCCAGATACTCTGCAATAGTGAAGTGCTAATGGCCCTAGTACAGACATTGATAGAGCTGGGTAACAACAGTGATCCTGCCCCGATCACCACAGCAGCCATTAAAACCATGTTAATAAAAAATCTGTCTCCATAATGGATTTAGGTTCCCCTAGAGCGTCACAGTTACGCATTGCGCAGTTTAACATTCAAAGTGCTAATAGTAAGAAACCCTTATTAATTAAATTTTTGCTACAGCAGAATATTGATGTATGTCTACTTAATGAAACTTGGTTTAAAGAACATCACAATTTTAGAATCCCCAATTATAATGTTCATTCTAGAATATCCAAAAATGCACACAATGGTGTAGCAATATTAATTAAACCAGATTTGAAATATAACATTTTAAACACAGCCTTTTATGAGGACATTCAAACTGTAGCTATATCTATATCTACTGAGCGTGGTAGTTTATCTGTACTCTGTGTATACTGTCCTCCTTCCAGCGGGCACTTAAGAATAAATAGACTGCGCAATATAATTCGAGACCTCCCTAAACCTATTTTTATGAGTGGAGACTTTAATGCTCACCATATTGCATTTGGTTGCTTATCAACGAAAGGTCGTGGGCAAGACTTATATGACGTTATAGATGAATGTGATTTGTGTATCTTAAATGATGGCAGTTTCACGACAGTTAACCGTCCAAGAACTAATCCTTCATCTATTGACGTCAGCTTTGCGAGTGCATGTTTAGCACCATTTTGTGAATGGTCTGTTCATGACGACTCAATGGGAAGTTATCACTATCCCACTATAACTGTAATATCCCTGTGCATTGAGAAATACCAAATCAACCCTCCCGTTGATAAATTTTTGTACAAAAGAGCCGACTGGCACAAATATAATGAACTTTCTGAGAGAGCTTTTGATGACTTAACAGTTAATGTTGAAGACCCACTTGCTTCCTATACAGAATTTTGTATTCGCCTTGATGCCCTTATGCAGTCGGTTATTCCAAAGTTCACTAAACGTGGTCGCTTTACTAGCAGACCTCCAACACCTTGGTGGAATGAGATCTGTGAGCAAAGTGTAATAGCATCATATAATGCTTTAAAACTGTACAGAAGTGACTCTACTATTGATAACTACATAAATTATAAGAAGTTAGATGCTTTAAAAAAGAGAACCATTTCTGAGCAGAAGAAAGCTGGATGGAATGACTTATGTCATTCATTTAATAGAACAACCCCTATTAGTAAAATTTGGAACATGATTAAGATGTTTAAGGGTGTCAAATCTGGTATTAAATCTCACAAAGACGAGTTAATTTCTCCCTTTTTAGATAAGCTATCTGACAATAATAATTTAAAGGACACTAGTAACTTATTTTACTATTTTAACAGCAATAATAATAACCATAATTCAAAATTTTTGTTAGATCCCTTTACATGGAATGAATTCACAGCAAGTCTACAATCTAGACGTAACACTAGTCCAGGCTTAGATAATTTTCCATACATAGTTATTAAAGAGCTTCATATTTCCATTCAGCAAATATTTCTTAATATTCTTAATGCTCTATGGCATAATCAAATTATCCCTGATTCATGGAAAACACAGTGTGTTATCCCAATACTTAAGCCAGATAAAGCTCCAGAGTATGCCAGTTCTTATCGTCCCATATCTTTATCTTCATGTCTGGGTAAATTATTTGAAAACATGATTAAAGTCCGACTGGACTGGTTTGTAGAGACTAATGGTATCATCCCATATGTGCAGTATGGCTTCCGTCGAGGTCGTAGTTGTGCTGACAGTTTCATTTCTCTGATCTCAGACCTGAAAATTGCAAATAATTTAAAATCACACACTGTTTGTGTATTTCTTGATGTTCAGGGAGCTTTTGATAATGTTGATCCAGCTATCTTGGTTAACATTATGTCTGATGTAGGTATACCAGGTCAACTATGTCAGTGGATCTACAATTTTCTAAATAAAAGAACTTTATATGTTAAGCATAATAATATTTTACACGGGCCTAGAATAGCTTCAAAAGGTACAATGCAAGGTGCCACACTTTCACCATTACTATATAATTTGTACACATGTGAAATATGTAAATATGTAAATAGTAGAGATGTAAATATTTTGCAATTCGCAGATGACATAGTTTTGTACAGTAGCAATCAGAATTTACAAGTTGCCATAGACAATATGAATAGAGCCCTAAACCAGTTGAGCCTATATTATGATGGCAGATTACATCTAAAGATCAATGCTACTAAAAGCAGTTTAATGATTTTTGGTGATGATGACCCAACCTGTGATATTATGTATTGCGGAGAAGCTATTAACAGAGTTAGATCAAAGAAATTTTTAGGTGTCATTTTAGATCAGAAACTGACTTTTGAAGAACATGTTCGACATGTTTCAAAAAATGCTTTAAAAGCCATAAACATTATAAGATGTCTTGCTGGTGTGTCATGGGGTGCAGATCCAAAAATATTGTCTATATTGTACAAGGCTATAGTCAGAAGTCATTTTGATTATAGTGCTATAGCATATATGAATAGCCCACATGCAAAAAAATTAGATATCTTGCAGAATAAAGCTCTGCGAATTATATCTGGTGCTATGTGTTCAACTCCCATAAGGGCCATGGAAGTTGAGACCAAAATTATGCCACTGATCTTGAGACGTATCATTCTAGCTGAAAGATATTGTCTTAAATTATTGTACTCAAATAATACCGAAATTATTAACAAGATTTTACCTCATCGAATCCAAGTGTCTGGTCCTTTAGCAACTAGCGAGGGTCTCCTGATTGGTAACTCTCCAATGTTGTTCCATATTTTTTTGGAAACTGAAAATAATTGTAGTAAAATCAGAAAACAGCGCCCATGGCCTTGCTATTCCTCCCAGTATAAAAGTATAGTACATCCAATTAAAGTAGTTGAGTCAGTCACCAATAACTCAGATATGTTACAGTTTCTATCTGAACATGAATACTACACTATATATACAGATGGAAGTAAAGGTGAGGGTTATGTGCGCTGTGCCATTTATGATCCTCAGATTAAATTTTCTCAGAGCTTTATTTTGCAGGAAGCCTGTACTATATTTACTGCAGAGGCTTACGCAGTCTATCAGGCTCTTTTACGAATTGGCAATGTATATAACTGTAAATATTTTCTAATTGTAACTGACTCTTTAAGTTTGATTCAGGGGTTAAATAATTTAAAAATTAATTTCAAAACTAACTTCATTTTGTACATGATTAAAGAATTAATATTAAAATACAATCTTAAAGGTTTAGAAATTGATTTTATGTGGATACCTTCTCATAGGGGAATTACTGGGAATGAAATAGCAGATAAAGCTGCTAAGGAAGGTATTAATGCACTCGACGTTTCTGGTTACATGTATGTACCTATGACAGATTATTTATATTCTATTAGGTTAGCTATAGGTAGGTTATGGGAACAAATGTGGAAGAAGGATCAAGAGACGAAAGGAAGATGGTACGGTAGCATACAAGAAAGCTTACCAGTAAGGCCGTGGTATAATAATTTACGCAGAGCTAGCCGTGACTTTATCACCACCATTACTCGACTTCGTTATGGACACAATACTGCGCCATCACACCTCGCAAGACTTGGAATAATCCAAAGTAATGTATGCACTTTCTGTGGAGTTGATGAAGCAACCGTTGAGCACATCATATTCAATTGTCAAAAGTTTCTTCTTGACAGATTAGTTCTTGCAAGTGAACTTAGTGAAGTGTGTCCAAATTATAGTGATTTTTCTTCCCGCCCGCCGCCGCTTAATCAATTATTAAAAGACACTCAATCTTATAGACCAATATATAATTACATTAAAAATACAGTGCAAAAAATTTAACAGTCCTAAAAAGATACTTACAACGTGATACCAGGAAAATAAAGTTGTGGCCTAAAGGTCTTGTAACCAGGCAATAAAATCCAAAAAAAAAAAAAAAAAAAGTAGGTATTCTAACACTTAATAATATATTGTATCAAGCTATCAAGTCAGTTAAACTATTTACGTATTTTTAAGGTTCTCGCGACGCGGCAGTGCGGCGCGCTTCTTTATTACTTACGGTAATTGTTTGTACTCATTTACCTGGCAACTTACTTATCGCATTTGACATTGACGTTTCTCTATACATTCTTTCTGTTTTTGAGCGACGAGCCGTGTTGACGGAACGAGGTGAATATTGTGAACTATTATATTGAATTTCGAAATAAGTGCTTGAATTTGTGCAAAGAAACGTGCTTTTACACATTCCATTTTCTCTTTATCATAATTCTCTGCTGAATCTGTGATTTAATTGGATTACTGCGGCTTAACCTCAAAATCAGCCTTCAATAGTAGATCATGTCTTCAAAATTATTGATGATGTGTGTGGACAAAAAGGCTACAGCATCGCCACGGAAGTATCCCCAAGCGCACCGTTAGCTCGAGCGGCTACTGTTAATCCGAATTCGGGTATTTGCGTTTGCAACGGTCTGTGGCAACATGCAAAATATTTACCACGATTGTGTATAATGTGCTATGAAATCTCTTCAAAGACTAGTGATTTTAATTAACTATCGATCATTAGATCGTAGTGCTAAAATTGTCATGTGGTAAATATGAAATGTATGGTTAACAACTTCAAACTTTCATACTTTTTTTTATAACCTCAAACCCTAACTTTTTCAGCTCGTCATGGTGAACAACCGAGTGCCCTCGGTCTTTTCTAAGACCTATGTCACCCCCAGGCGTCCCTTCGAGAAGGCGCGTCTCGACCAAGAGTTAAAGATCATCGGAGAGTATGGTCTCCGCAACAAGCGCGAGGTGTGGAGGGTCAAGTACACGCTGGCACGTATCCGCAAGGCTGCGCGTGAGTTGCTGACGCTGGAAGAGAAGGACCCCAAGAGGCTGTTTGAAGGTGAGCTATGCGTTTAGTAGCAGGATTTCATTATGGTAGTGTAATTTTTAATGTTTCCAAACAATCTGTTTAACAAGGCTCTGGTGCGTCTTATCACTGAGTATTGAACCCATTTCGGCATCTTTTTGCTTGCCTAATTAAGACATAGCTATCATCTGGAATTTCCTTTATCATGAAACCTTGATCCAATCGAAAGACATAACGTTACATGTGTCAAAGATTAAGATTAGTATGAATTAAACTAGACAGATTGATTCTACTACTTATATTGTCTATTGATGCACTGGTTAATTAAAATCCCATATTAAATGATGATATACTTGACACCTCTTGTCAAAATAACAAAATGTTGACACCCAATACATCTGATCTCCAACTTTCTCCAACTACTTGGTTCTCTCTCCATTCCTGTCTAATGTAACCCAATCTTGCAGGAAACGCACTCCTCCGTCGGCTGGTCCGCATCGGAGTGCTGGACGAGAAGCAGATGAAGCTCGATTACGTGCTCGGTCTGAAGATTGAGGACTTCTTGGAGCGCCGCCTGCAGACTCAGGTGTTCAAGGCTGGTCTCGCCAAGTCCATCCATCATGCCCGCATCCTCATCAGACAGAGACATATCCGGTAAATATGAAGTGATTTATTTATGGAAATCCAAAACAAACTATATTGATATGATAAAGTTCTCATTGGAGAAACTCTGCTATGTTTAGTGATTTATCTTATACTAAACTCATCTAACAGGTGAAACAGCAATCCGCACAGCTCTGGTTTGAACTGCGCTATGTTTTCTTGAAGACCACTTGGTCAACCTTGTGTTGATTTCAATGTCTTGAAATGTTTTATGTCTCTTTTGAGGCAGATGCAGGTAATGTGTATGATATTTACTAGCTTTGTTAAACTTGACTACATTGTAAGAACCCCTCCTAGCCATATTAGTATTTACCTTATGGCAAAACTATTGTAGCTGTGAAATACAAGCAAAAGGTCCTGTAGCTTAAGCTACATATTGGCATAAAAAGCAGGTCAGTTGAAATAATTTTACTAATCTGTTCCCTCCCCCCACAGTGTCCGCAAGCAAGTGGTGAACATCCCATCGTTCATCGTGCGCCTGGACTCCGGCAAGCACATCGACTTCTCGCTGAAGTCTCCGTTCGGCGGCGGCCGCCCTGGCCGCGTCAAGAGGAAGAACCTGCGCAAGGGCCAGTCCGGCGGCGCCGCTAATGACGAGGAGGAGGATTAAGCAATAAAGTGCTCTAAGCTACCTAGTGTTTTATTGAAGACTGGAATGCCAATGCTGTGTTCCGCTGCAGGAGTACCTACAAACATTTTGATATTAAGCTAATTTGTAGCTATGTATACATGTAGCGTGCCCCGCTGTGGCCAACTACACCCTTGGCTGTTTGACTCAGTTTCACTACTTGTCATCTTGAAGATCAACTATTTGCCATTTTCTTGTGGTCTTACTGACTAAAAGTGCGCTTAGATATGATCACCAAATAATCGTGGTCGTAACAGTAAGTAGGTTAGTTAGGTTTCTTCACATGCCCGAAGGCCAAACCATCCAAAACTAATATAAGGGTACCTAGGGTAGGAGCAGTAATAGGACGAAAATAGTAACATTTCGGTGTTACGTTTCACTCGCGGCCCTTACCTGACGGGTACAAAGGACAGATATCGGCCCCGGCCGTCAACTGAAATTCGTGCCATTGACGCCACGACGAATTCAGCCGTCACAAGTTTAGGATTAAAAGTTGGCCGTTTTCACGTGGTCCTACTATTTTTGTCCTACTGACTTTCGACGGAGCCCTGCCTTGCGGCAGGGCTCCTATTTCTGGGCGGTTTGCCCTTCGGGCGTTTAAAGATACCTAACGAACCTAACCTACCTACTTTTACAACCACAATTAGTATTTAGTGATCAAATCTAGGTTCACTTTTTGACTAGTAGGACAAATTAGTAGGACCACGAGGAAGTATGCTAAAAGTTATGTATTAGTTTAGGACCGTAGGTGATACATTACCAAGTCTCGACCTTTAGCACGGATCGCCACTCTAGCCTGTATTCCACTTTGTTTTAGGCCTCGCTTAGGGACGAAACGGGATGGGGCTAGCGGCACGAGGGTTCATATTATATTGCCTGCGCATATTGACGTCGGTCTCTGCGCGAGATGACTTGTCTTGATTCTATTTTGTAATTTTATTGATGAGTCATCATTACCATATAAAAGCAAGATGAGGTTGCAACGTCTCTGGCATTATGATATGATCTGATGGCCTTGATGGGTTAGCTTTGGACGATGAAGCGAGCTCATCCAGAAGATGCCTTTACACCCTAGCTTTAAAACTCCCCTCTCATTGCCAACTAGCTTTTATTAAAATATACCACACCACATTAGTTAAATTCATCACGCAGTTAAGGCTGCAGAACGTGCCAAAGAAATATACATACATACATACACTCGAAAAACAACACTGATGCAGTCAGGTAAAAAAAACAGATGGACGTGACTGGGACTAGTGCTCTCTGCATCTAGGTTCATACAAATTAGCCCTAAGTGCACTTGTAAAACAAATAAAACTACAACACGTTTGAATATTTGCTATTAAAGTATTCATAGCACATTTATTCATTTAGAAAATTTGTAAAAATATTTTACAGAAAATTAAGTAAATCCGCAAACATAGAAACTGGAACAACTATAGTCGATGATCGAATTCGAGCTCAATATCCTAACGTCAACGGGCGCACATTCGCTGTGATTACCGCATTTTGGTTTGATTGTAGGTATTTTAATCGATAAAACTTACCCTAATATTAATGGTTACACAAGTTCTCATTCATGTTATATGAAATAATGTTAAAATAATGAATCTAGATGGGAACTATCAGGTTTTGATCAAATTCGATCACCGACTTTAGAATAACTTGCAAGTCCTCTACCTAATCTACAACAGACGAGAAAATACAAGTTGACCTAGTTTAGTAGGCTGGTTTTACAGTCTTTCCCCGAAGTAAAAGTAAGTTGGCTAAACAGGAAAAAAGAGCACTGGTTGGAGTGAAATTGGAAACATGATCCAATTTTTACCTAGAACCTACTAACAGCAACACGTTAACTGACCTGTTGTGAGTCTGGTCACCTTACAATAACGCTCATAATAGTAAAATAAAAGACAAGAAAAGTCAATCCTAACATCTGTCTATGTAGTATATCACGTACAGTCAACTAATTTGATTTCTAGGCCACTTTGGACTATGTTAAAGTGACGTTGTGAAACCAAACGTAAGAGACTCCCTATGATTTGGTTTACAACGTCACTTTGACAAAGTCCATAGTGGCCTAGGAATCAAATTGGTTGACTGTACAACTGTTTCCCGCGATTCCGTCCGCGTAGCAGTCTTAACAAACTGACAGACCAAGTTACTTTCACACTATGTGTATGGAGGTATGAATTCATGGATTTCAATCAATCAATCTTTTTAGTTTATGGCATCCGTCGAAGAGACCAATTTCAAGCGAGTCAGGGCACGATGTACAGTCAACAGCATAAATAAGTGATCATTTATGTACCTTGTCACTTTAACGTCGTGTTTTGTTATACAAATTTGTGAAACGATTGAAAGTGACAAGTACATAAATGATCACTTATTTATGCTGACTGTACGGTATGAGGCCAAATATTTTCTACCAACAGATGATCGGTTGAATTACATAGGCCAACACAAACAAAAAAAAATGTATTATTTGTGGAAATCCGAAATAAAGAGCTTAATATTATTATTAAAAATGTGATACCTAATTACATATGTACATTTAAACACATTGAGATGAAATTTTGTACTAAAATGACAGATGTTAAAATCGGCTTCTTATTTTCCTTTTACTGTAGAGGTCAGTTGTTATGCTAGATAGTACAGTCGACTACAAAGAGATGTACCTATCTACTTTTGGACCTTATTAGTCTTATTACAATGCAATAAATAATATGATAAAGTGGATACCTACATCTCTTTGTTCTCGACTGGACTAAATGTAATGGTAAACTCTTTTTTGCCAAGCTATAACTGATTGTATGACTAATTATTCTAATTAATTACATTCTACATAAAATCCTAATTTTCACATAAAGTCAGACCAGCAGAACTAAATGAAAACCTTAAAGATAAAATAACGCAATCATAACAAAGTTACATTTAAAATAGAATTCCGCAAGCAATAAACTTTGAAAGTTTAATAGATTATAGACTTCCACCATAGACAGTAGATTACAACTGAACTATAGTTCGATTCAACTAGGATGATCCCTGTGACAGCCGTATATTTCGTAATTTGAAACACTTACAAAATCATACTAGATAAATTATTTTTTAAAAAGCATTTGTAATTTACTCGCTAAGGTAACAGAGTCGATAATCCATTGAAATCTCAAGGCAGTTGCACCTTTTTTACGCACGCAAAGGTGTCAATTACTAAAGGTCTATTGTACGTCTGTTACAGAGGCTGTATGTATTTTTATCTACATCCATATCATAACTTCCCTTTAATACGTTCAGAAACGATAAGCAAATGCCCTGTATTAAGAAACCTGTATCTGTGTAATACTTTAATGTTAACATTAAAGTATTACACGTCATTAAAGTATCGGTTGTCGCTGTAGTTGCATCTCAATGTTCACTATTTATTTATGTAAGTATATATTATCATTATATTATCATTATATTTATATTTGTGTATATTTTGATGTTTATTTACATGTATGATTTATGGATATTTAGCTGTAGAATTATGAGTTTCTTTATTTTTGTGCACATCCTTGTAATCTTGCCTATCCTCGTACAGTTTCCTCAATCATGGTCAGGTTAACTGGAAGAGATCCCTTAAAGGGATAAGTTCGCCTTTGTACATGTTAATCTTAAGTTTATGTACGAATTTACTTGTAATTGTTTTTTTTTATTGTGCAATAAAGAGTTTACATACATACATACATACATACACTTTAAAGTATTGGTCACCGATACTTCAATGTGAACATTAAGATACAGGTACCTCACATATTGTAGAAAAAGTATGATATAAAAATAAAAATAAATATTAGGGGACAATCTCACACCAATTGACCTAGTCCCAAACTAAGCTCTAGGCTTGTACTATGGGTACTAGACAACGATATAAATACTTATATAGAGAAATATATACTTAAATACATTAGAAAACATCCATGACTCAGGAACAAATATTCGCGCTCATCACACAAATATCTGCCCTTACCGGGATTCGAACCCAGGACCGCTAGCTTCGTAGGCAGGGCCACTACCCACTAGGCCAGCGCGTCGTCGTCGTCATATGCATGTAGATGAAGTTATGTATGCGACTGTACGCATAATTAGGCATTAAGACACTCGTGTGATTTTATTATGAAACTCACCTTTCCGCTCGTTTCATAAAACCACACTCGTGTATTAACGCCTCTTATTATGCAAACCGTAGGAGCAAGACACTTTAAATTTTCATAGAGTAATTACCATGGCCCCTATGACAACAAATACTTATTTTTTTAAAGTTAAAAATTAAATGGGTTCCCATAAACCTGATTATTTTGGACTTGTATATCCGCGGTACGGAGCCCTACGCTCACGTTGTGTCGGACGGTAACGCGATACCGCAATACAAAGCCTTAGTCCAAATACAGTCAGCATCAAATTAGCTAACCAGAATAACATGCTTTCTCTTGACAATAGAATCGAGTGCAGATCATTTTGACCTCTTCAGTCCCTCGGAATCTTTAAAAAATTCCCATTTTCCCTAAACTGGTTTTCAGATGGGTCAGGCATATTTCAGTTGCGTAGCTACTTGTGCTGGTGACTGTACAATGTATTATTTTGTACAGTCGACTACAAAATGTAGTGTGTGTCTTTGTAGTCGACTGTACAAGTGGATGTAACTAAACTAAAAACTATAGAGACGCATGATCCAAATAAGCGTTAACTGCCAAATTACAGCATTTCTATGCCTAATAAATTGAATTTGTTCGAGTTCGTATCCACCTTGCTTTCTTAATTAGCATATCAATAAATACTGAAGATAGAAAAAGCAAGATAAATACGTTCCAACCAACTGAAAATTCCCAGACCAAATCCGATATTTACGATTTTTGAATATGTTGCTGATATTATGAAAAACTAGGTCTCTAAAAATATTTGAAATAATTAACTAAAAAAAGGTAACCGTACAAACCTACTTTTTCATAACAACAAGCAATTAAAGGGAAAAAAACGAAAACCGTTTGTAGTTACAGGTCGATTCACAAGAGCTGGCACGAATGGATTGAATGAGTGAATGAAAGTATACTAGTGTGTAAAACAGTAACAGGTTTTCGGTTTGAAATTCGAACATCGGTTCAAAGGACGGCACTCACACAATGATAGGTAGGTGACATTACTTTCGTTCAATCCATTCGTGCCAACTCTTGTGAATCGACCTGAAGATAATTTTTTCTCACGTGATATTAATCTTATTGGCAGTTTGTAAACCGACCGCAACCTATGTCGATGATGGAGACAACAGTTTATTAACGGCAAAGTTAAGTTTGTCCCTCAATCCAGTTTAACCGCCTTACTTTACACATAGAATAACCGTGGAGTAGCTAAACCATGCTAACATTGTGACATTTGAATTTGACAGATAAGGACAAAGCATGATTTAGCTACGGCACGGTTATTCCACATGTATAAGTAAGGCGGTAAGAGTATATTTTTCCATTGAAACATTAAAGAGGACCCAAGACCGTCTAAAGTCACCAGACTCCAGAATAGAGTGCAATGGCAACGAATCATAGATTGAAGAAGAGGTGAGAGCAATGTTACGTGCTTTCATAGTTTAGATGGAAAAACTACACATAGTCACGAGATTAAATTTGGTACCCACCTCAGGTCCAAAGTCAATCTGACATTCTACAACAATAATCTATGTAATGACATTGATGACTTCGAGCATATTTTTCTTGAAATGGGTCCCAAATTAACGCTCGTGACCGTACCTACAAGGGTCTACTCCGTTTGGCCAAAATAATATTGGTCAAATGTATCATTTCCCAAAGAGTTGTTTCACGTCGCAGTTGATTTATTTTTTATGTAGTCACAAGAGTGTAACCCAACGTAATATACGTAACCAAAAACAATACAAAATGCTGTTTGGGAAATGAAAATTTTAGAGATGCGCCGAATAGTAGTTTCACCGAATAGCCGAATACTATTCGGTTTAACCTTTACCGAATCGAATATTTGGCCGAATTATTCGGTTTACCATTAAACTGGTTCTAACAGTGCGGTACGTGTCGCTACTGGCTAGGTATTGCACGTTTGTTTTATGTAATTAACTTTTTTCATTACATTCTTCATAGGATTTCTTTGACATAAATCTTACTCTTTTGGAATAGTTTATGCCATGTCTTGTCCTTATCTGTAATTGTGACATTTGCATCTGACAGAAAGTGACGAAGCATGGCATAAACTATTCCAAGCTTATTCCACCGTTTATAAGTAAGGGGGTAGAAGTTTTGTCTTTTAGTTCTATACCATGTAGTGTAGCGAAGAAAATATATTCGGCATGAAAACCGAATAATTCGGCCGAATACACCGAATACCGAATACGAAACGAATATTCGGCGCATCTCTAGAGATATTTGAAGAAATAATACATTTGACCAAAAATACTTTGGCCAAACGGCAGAATCCCTGCCTACAAGTATGTACGGACCCCTCGGTCGTATTGTTACTTGTATGAATAGTTACTAGGGCCGCAGAGGTCCGAGGCGTCAGTCTCCGTCGGGCGGGAGGCCGGGCGGGGGCTACGTGTCCTTGGCGTCCTTGTGCGCCGGGTCACCAGAGTCCAGCTGCTTCAGAAGCCGGAATAGGGCGGCTGCTTCGCGGATCCTGCTGAACTCCACGCAGAACGCTTCCACTTCGATGAACAGCTCCTGGAACATTCGATTATCATCATTAATCTTGTAAAATTTTCTAGGTGTGACACTCGACTCAGCACTGAAGTGGGACACCCAAATCAACATAATCTGTAGCAAACTTTCAGGTGTCTGCTTCGCCCTAAAGCGACCATTCCGGGACTGAGTCGTCAACGTGACAAAATGGCCAGTGGACGAATTGTTTAATGGTCATAAAGTACGAGTGTCAAAACGTACAAATGTCAAAACGTATAACACGAAATGGCCACAATGTTTTGGTGACAAATAATGTAATTGCTAAAATGTATGCGGGTTAGAATGTGTATATGACAAAATGTCCAAAGCATTAATTGTCTCATGGTCATAAAGTAAAAATGTCAAAATGTCCAAATGTCATAATTATTCAGTGAGAATTTGAATAAGTGTCCAAATGTATATATTACTTACCGTGCAAATGACAAAATGCTTGTGTATTTCCGAAACTAAACGTAAGAACGTGTTATCCTTTAGGGCGTAAATGACGCCTTTATGGGCAATTTTAACAAATCTAACGTTTAAAACAACCCAGATGCCAAAAAGTAAATGTTCACTGCCCTCATTTCATTTTTACTCACCGATTAAACACGGACGTGTAACTTAAATTAAGAATCTTAATATCATTTTTGGGATCAAATTATAAAAAAAAAACATTTACAAACCGTACCGTGTGACATATCAAATGAAAGGGCTTATTGTGAGGGTCTCGGTTTATAAAATATACTATACTTACGAATAGCACTACATGGAGTTTTATCAAATCTGTGGCTGTTATAAACAAAAATAAACATTTAATTTTAATTAAAATATTTAATAGCGTAACAAACAAAAACTAATAGTAATCATACGTACATAGATATCTATTTGGATTAGGTATATTTTGACACCTGTTAATTTTGAAACTTGTACATTTTAACACTTACACATGCCGTCGCTTTTGCATTTTGGCACTTGGTTATATATACACTTACGTATTTAAACCTCTGTACGTTTTGACAACTGTTTCTTTTGAAACTTGTACATTTTAACACTTACACATGCCGTCGCTTTTGCATTTTGGCACTTGGTTATATTTACACTTACGTATTTAAACCTCTGTACATTTTGACACCTATTCATTTCAACACTCGCACATTATGACCATTAAACAATATATCCATTCGACATTTTGTCACGTTGACGACTCAGTCCCGGAATGAAAGCGACTATCTTTTGTACTGCCCCCATCCCATATTCGTAGTAGTTACTTCGCACTTTTCCACTCAGTTATAAACTACAGCCTGGAGTTCTGGGGAACCGCCGCAGAGTGGCGCCGTGTCTTCATCCTGCAGAAGCGAGCAGTCAGAATAGTGGCATGTGTCCCTCCGGGTACACCTGCTCGTGAGCTCTTTATTTCGTTAGGGATAATGACGGTTGCATCACAGTACATTTTCAACATGGCGTGCTACACGAGAACAAACATTGACTCTTTCCCAGTAAGATCTGATTCACATAAAGGTTTAAGAAATAATCACGCCGGAAAACTCAAGACGGTAACATGTAAATTAGCTAAGTCTACCAAAACTACCCACGTAATTGGCCCAAAAATTTACAACGCCTTACCTGACAGCATCATAAAATTGTCAAACGAAAATTCTTTTAAAAATGAATTAAAAAAAATACTAATTAATAACGCATTTTACGACATAAAAGAATTCTTCAGTAAATTTACCAGCAAGACATTGTAATATTGTACCGGATAAATAAATTAATTTTGTACCTTAACTTTAAATGTAATTTTTGTAATTATTATAACGTGACATGTACCTAATATTCTAATAATATTAAGAATAAATGAGTATATGAGTATATGAGTATAATAAGACAAAACATAGATTTTAAGGGGATAACTTTGAATTTTAGGAAAAACATGTATTTCTGCATTGAAAATGCCCTCTGAACGTCTATAGAACCCGAGGGCGCATATAAAAAGAAATGTATTTTTCTCAAACATGCTCGGAAATGTATGCGTTAATATCACGAAATGAAGACATGAAGTTTCTGGTTTATGGCTCCCAAAAAAACATAATAAAACCATTATTGTCTAACTTTCTAACTTTTTAAATTTGCTTACTAACATTAAACTGACAAAGAAAAAATTACATTACCAAAAGACTGTTATTAATGTTATTATACATCCGACATTAAAAAAAACTAAATCTATGGTACTTACTATTATTTATGTTATGTGCATTGAACATGGTGCTTGAAAAGCTCGTTCAAATAGCATGAATAAAAAATACAAAAAGCGGCATATTAAACCATTTTACTTGATTACCTGGTACTTATTTTAATTTTAATATTTCCTTACATTGCTTCAGAAAAGCACTGTACAATCCTCGGCCGGAACAGGGATTGCAGGACTCACCTTACCCGGCCTCGTCTACGACTCGGTCGCCTAACTTGTCCAGCAATCCCTTACTTCACGGCCTTTGCAGTAATGTACTATTGTACTTGTCCCACCTTACCCGTGTGGTTGCCGGGTTAGAATAGTGCCACTCCATATCTTCCCGTGGATGTCGTAAGAGACGGCTAAGGGAATAAAGGCGTATAGTACTGTTAGGCGATGGGCTTGCAACCTGTCACTAATACACTGGTAAACATCTTCGCCTAAGTGTGCAAAATGTGGTTACAGAATTATTAACAAGTTTTTAGAGTTGTTGGTAATTCTGTAGCTCTGCCTACCCCACTCTGGGAATAAAGGCGTGAGTTTATGTATGTATGTATGTATGTATGTTGTCCCACCTTGACGTTGATGATCTTGTTCCTAATGAGCGACTGCAGGAACACGCAGACAAGGCGCACCAGCCGGTTTTGCATGTAGCGGTCGCGGATGGTCTCGCACGTGGATATGCAGTTGCTGATGTACAGGTGCACGAACTCCACGGGCAGGTCCACTGACGTCGTTAACCTGGATAACAGGATGTCACTTTATATGTTAATACCGCTCATGAATACAACTTAACCTAACCAACGTATAGCCATTAAATTATGCATTTAAGACTGCGCCGAGCGTACGCCGGATGTACAGTGTCGCCCTCATTACTTTTATTGTGTTTTCTAATAAACTCAACTATTTTCTTAAAATTGGACGGTAAGTTTTTGTACTACAAATGAAAACACAACTTACAGGGTATATCACATAGTTTAATAACAATTCACCTTCGAGTTATCAACTAAACGGAAAAAAGTGGCCACCTTTTCCCGTTAAGCTGACTACTCAAAGGGCAATTGTTATTAAAGTTTGTTACGTATTTCATAAATTGTGTTTTTACTTGCGCTAATAAAACGTATCGTCTGATTTCAAGGAAATTCGCAAACACAATAATTAGAAAACACAATAATAGTAATGAGACTAATAAGGGCGCCACTGGACGTTTGGCGTTTGCTCGGCGCAGTCTTGAGATGTTTCCATTGAATATATTTAGATGTTGCAGACAACATAATGACTGAAGAGTTTGAACTATAATTTTAGTAGAATGGCAACGCTTCTTCGCCTTCTTCACCACGAAAACAAAATAAGAATTCTTAAACCCCGCAGTATAGTAAGGTAGATGGAATCTCTACAGCATCAGATTTAGAGAAACATAGCTGATCTCTATCGGAGTGATTCCTGTTTTGCAGGTCCAGCAGCTGTGACCGACATACAGCCTGCTCCAGGTGTGAGACACACCTGTTGACGACCTCCATGGAGTGCAGCGACATCTCCATGTTGACGAGCACGCTGAAGTACTCGGTGATCTGCGCCGAGTTGATGACCTGCAGCAGCTGTGACCGACATACAGACTGCTCCAGGTGTGAGACACACCTGTTGACGACCTCCATGGAGTGCAGCGACATCTCCATGTTGACGAGCACGCTGAAGTACTCGGTGATCTGCGCCGAGTTGATGAGCTGCAGCAGCTGTGACCGACATACAGACTGCTCCAGCTGTGAGACACACCTGTTGACGACCTCCATAGAGTGCAGCGACATCTCCATGTTGACGAGCACGCTGAAGTACTCGGTGATCTGCGCCGAGTTGATGACCTGCAGCAGCTGTGACCGACATACAGACTGCTCCAGCTGTGAGACACACCTGTTGACGACCTCCATGGAGTGCAGCGACATCTCCATGTTGACGAGCACGCTGAAGTACTCGGTGATGTGCGCCGAGTTGATGACCTGCAGCAGCTGTGACCGACATACAGACTGTTCCAGCTGTGAGACACACCTGTTGACGACCTCCATGGAGTGCAGCGACATCTCCATGTTGACGAGCACGCTGAAGTACTCGGTGATAAGCGCCGAGTTGATGACCTGCAGCAGCTGTGACCGACATACAGACTGTTCCAGCTGTGAGACACACCTGTTGACGACCTCCATGGAGTGAGACACACCTGTTGACGACCTCCATGGAGTGCAGCGACATCTCCATGTTGACGAGCACGCTGAAGTACTCGGTGATCTGCGCCGAGTTGATGACCTGCAGCAGCTGTGACCGACATACAGACTGCTCCAGCTGTGAGACACACCTGTTGACGACCTCCTTGGAGTGCAGCGACATCTCCATGTTTACGAGCACGCTGAAGTACTCGGTGATCTGCGCCGAGTTGATGAGCTGCAGCAGCTGTGACCGACATACAGACTGCTCCAGCTGTGAGACACACCTGTTGACGACCTCCATGGAGTGCAGCGACATCTCCATGTTGACGAGCACGCTGAAGTACTCGGTGATCTGCGCCGAGTTGATGAGCTGCAGCAGCTGTGACCGACATACAGACTGCTCCAGCTGTGAGACACACCTGTTGACGACCTCCATGGAGTGCAGCGACATCTCCATGTTGACGAGCACGCTGAAGTACTCGGTGATCTGCGCCGAGTTGATCAGCTTCAGCAGGACAGAGATGGCCACCATCGGGTTGTTCTCCACCAGGTCTGGCAGCTGCAAGGCAAGATTAAGTTAGCTATAGATCATCATCATCATCATACCATCACGCCTTCACTCCCACAGCAGAGCAGAGCAGAGGTACAGGATTACCAAGAACTCTAAAAGCTGTTGTCAATTCTATAACCACATTTTGCACAAACAGGTTAAGATGTTTACCATAGCTACGATGTTAGCTATAGATCTGAGTCAATAAATTTTTCACTTCTCATGCTCTTAAAATTTTACTTTAGTCTCTGCACATCGGGACTAAAACTCTTTACTAATCTCTAGGGACTAAAGTAATATTTTTTTAATTTATTTTGGAAACTCCTAAACAGTCAATCACCACGGTGTTTGTGAACGGATGATTATTGCCATTTTCAGTGATTGTGTATGGACCATTTTTTGAGCATGGAAATAACCTCAAAATTACAACTGTGCAAAAATATAAAAAATATCGATTACATTTCGTGAAACACGATTAATGATTACGAACAAGAATCTATTTAATTTAATTAAGGATAATTAATTTTATTATGCATGGTCCAATTAGTTATAAAATAATTTTCAAGTTTGAATGTGTTGGCTTAATATGCAAGCATTTAAAGCGTCACTTTACAACAAAAAAAACGGAACAATTTTGTAAGAAATTTTGTTCTAATCAATATTGTAATTTTGTACATGTACAACATCGTTTTTTTCTTCGCATTCAAAGCGAAAAGTAGAGTGTTTAACGCGAGACTAAACAATCATAATGACACTCGAACTATAGCCAACCGCGCTCCGCTTAGGTGGCTAGACATTTCGTATCATTATGGCTTGTTTTAGTCCCTTGTTGAACAATCTACTATATTACCTACAGTGTAAGGTCAAGTGTAGGTCCTACACGATTTGATCCTTGACTCGTCCCTGCTACTGTTAACTCTCTGACCTCAATCCATGGGTTAACTTCCTTATCTGTTCTCTTATTACTTTTAACACGCTCTTTTACCTGGTAGGGACTGGGAGCGACTTAAATTTCGAAGATTGTCGCTTTGAAAACGAAGCATGACCTAAAGAAAAAAAGAAGGATTTCACCATCCTGAGACTGATAGGTGACAGGTGACATATTACTGGGATTTACCATACCATAATTTGTTAAAAGCAATATGGGTTTCCAAAATTTTTGAACCAGTTTCTGATGAAGAGATCGATTAATTTAAAACTAATAAAGGCGTGTAGTACTGTTAGGCGATGGGCTTGCAACCTGTCACTAATACACTGGTAAACATCTTCGCCTAAGTGTGCAAAATGTGGTTACAGAATTATCAAAAAGTTTTTATAGTTGTTGGAAATTCTGTAGTTCTGCCTACCCCACTCTGGGAATAAAGGCGTGAGTTTGTGTGTGTGTGTGCATGACCTAAGGCCTTTGGTTGTAAAATGTAACCTCGTCCCCCCTCATGTTTCTTTCTGTTTATCTCCTGATTATTTAACCTTAACCCCTTGTTTACCTGGTAGGGGGTGACTCCGATCTCGTAGACGACGTTGGGCTCCTGGTCCAGCAGGGCCAGCAGCCTCTGCTGGTGCGGCACGCTCAGGGCTCCCTTCAGGGCCAGCTGCGTCAGCTCTGTGGCTTCTGTTATCGGGCTTACTTCCTTCTCGGGCTCGGGTTTCTTCTCTTCTTGTTTTTCTTTCTTTTCTTCCTGTGAATGAAAGTAAAAGACGATTATACTTCCAAGACAGTGATACATGATGTTGAGTCGATTGAAAAAAGTCAATTTATTCATGCACTTATTATACTTGCCCAAATTGTTTTCACAAATTACCAAATGCTTCCGACATTTAAGTTATTGTAGTTATTTTGGAATATTTTCTAACATATTTTGCTGTATTGCGTAAGTAAATACACATCGTGACATGCATAGAAGATGCACGTAATAATAAAGCGTTTTAGTAGTAGTATGATTAGGCCGCAAAGTTATCCTATTTTTGGATAATTTACCCTTCGGGCATTTGAGGTTACCTAGCGATCCTAACATATTTATTAATCCAATTAAAGGTCATTTTGCGACTCCGATATTTTGATATGTAGGCACAAGCGATGCGGTCATTTCGCGACCGAGTCGTGCGACTACGACCCCCTACATTTATGAATTTCAGTTAAAATTATCGCGATGGCCAGTAAGATCCACCTGGTTGGATCCCCTACCTATTAATTTTGTACGTGGGGGATCCTACCAGGTGATCTTACTGGCCATCGCGAAAATGACGCTTGCAGCGAGCTCGACCTTGGGCTTGTGTGCGGCGCGCGGCGCG
>OZ014454.1:16274332-16429825 GCA_963966035.1 Acleris laterana | reverse complement strand
GGCACGTGCGCGCCGCGGTTCACCAGGTTCTTCCACACCACCTGCCACCAAACACACATACACAACTAATCATTTGCTAGATCATATTCACAATAACCATTTATTCATAATAGCGAATTTGCTTATTGGTTTAACAGTTATTTTCCCGTTACAAAAATCTAATTTGACAAGTGCGACGGAGCTCCGCTTGGCGGAGCTTCTATTTCTGGGTTAGTTTGGGCCTTAGCAGCCGAAACTTTGTTTTAAAATAATATAGGCGGGGTAGTAACTGGTATTTCGGATGGCAATCATTGGATGTTATATTAGTTAATTCAAACATAGGGCATGACACCATGTTGGGACACTTTTAAGGTTATAAATTATTAGTCACAAAATAATATTTTTTCTCCATGAAGTGTCCAGTTGTTGTAAAAAGTAAACCATCTTTTGCAATTATTCCGAGCCGTGTTGTGAAATGTTACCTCGTCAGAGAACGGTATCTCAGCGGTGTCCAGCAGGAAGGTGGGCGGCGGGATGGGCCCGCAGGCCTTCAGGGTGCGGTGCAGCGGCAGGTACTCCGTGGACATCAGCGCTTCGATCAGCTCCTTCATGGCGATGCGGTTCGGAGGATTTCTGCAAGGGTTCACGAGGTTAATAAATATATCTTACACACATATCTCTTTGTTAAAAAATATATCTTACACACAAAAAAAAAAACCTTTTTTTATTGACTCTTTTCCTTGGAGAACGAAGATTCTGTCGACTAATACGGTTGAGTTTCTTACAAGTTACAAATTACTTGACATCTCTATAGTCTATACTTTTAGGTATTTAAAAACATTCCAAATCACGTGACTTTGTTAAACAACCAATCAAAACTGTTTTATCGAACTTTGACGTACGACGACTTTGACGTCAGCCAATAGAAGCAGAACACTGTCTGCTTCTATTGGCTGACGAACTATATCACGTGGTTGTTTTGTTCACATTTTTTTAAATGCCTAAAAGTATAGATTATAATTACATTGACGACTTCAAGCACATTTTTCTTGAAATGGGTCCCAAATTAACGCTCGTGACCGTACACAACTTCGTGCAAGAGGTAATTTACTTAAGTTTTCAGTTAAGTTGCGCTGTCTGACACTATTGGCGCTCACGCGTTGGTTGTTGCAAGTTGCCGCTAGATGTCGCTAGTGTAAGTTTGTCCGTTACCCGTCGCTGAGCGGGATGAGCGCCGGAGCCGTGGCGCGCGCCGTGGAGCTCATGTCGGCGAGCCGGTCCGCCACCAGCGCCTGCAGCGGGGAGAAGTCGAACTCCAGGTCCTTGGGGTTCACCTCGGTGAGCATAACTTGCTTGGCGGACTTCTTCATCACCTGGCAAATAAATAACAATAACCATCTTAACATTGTGTAAAACAGTCACTTCCCGCCGTCTATACCTGGGTACTGTCAGCTGCAGAAGTAGCTACGCAACCGAAGAGGTCAAAATGATTTGCACTCGACTCTATTGTCAAGAGAATACGTCGTTTCTAGATCATTTTGAGCATGTTATTCTGCTTAACTACTTTTGATGCTGACTGTATTGGTACGCCTAGATCTTTCAAACTACGAAACGGATTTAAATGAGTTTTCATCAATACATAGTGATTCAAGAGGAAGGTGTTTATATTAAAATCTGGTTTATGTACGGGTGTTGCAGAAAATTTACATAAACCGAAGCGAAGCGAGGGCGGGTCGCTAGTAATAAATACTAGAGGAGTATCTCTCACACGACCTCATCTTAAACTAAGTTCTAGGATTGGAGGGCAACTAGGCAACAATATACAACCAATTTGATGCATAGGTCACTATAGAGCTAAGTCAAAGTTACGTTATAATTCAATTCTTAAAAAGTCTGTTACGATTTGAATCATTACGTCATTCTGACGTCATTCCATAGTGGCCTGCGATTCAAATTGGTTGACTGTACATAGAGAAATACATACATAAATATGAAAATAATATGTACATAGAAAACAACCAACATTCAAGAACAAATAAATACTCTCCCTCATCACAGATATATTTGCTGTAATTATTTTGAATCCTGGTTCAAATCCAACAGTAATTTGAGTTTCTAATGAACCAAGTGCTAAGTGGCATTATGTCATCGGCAGATTTCCTGAAAAATTATTTACGTTGCAATATTGAATCAGGATGTTAATTTAAAAGGAAGTGTTGACACCTTGTCACACTCCCCACGGTTCAAGTTTTGGATCTGTTTGCTACGTGCAAACATTGCACTACAGACGGACAAACAATATTTGTTGCTTGTCGACACTGACATCGATACGTCAAGGTCAAGAGCATATTATGCAGTTACATAATACAGATGTAACATTTTGACTTCTTTCTTTATACATAGTATTAAACCTTTTTATTGTAAAATTCCATTTGCAGCGCGTGGTATGTTGGCATTGTGGCAAGGTGCAGCCAATGTCAAAATACGGGGTCCCTTTTCAACCTTCTGACAATCATTGACGCATCTAATATTCGGCAACTAGGACGTTTATTTGCAGGGTGAGTTGTATTTTGTGTTGGATTTGGTACTGCTCTGAAATCTTAATCAGAAAATATGCAACTGAAAAAAATAACTTACTATGCTTATTGTGTTGCAGTGTTTTTGATAAACAAGAAATGTGAATATAATCAAACAAGTTCAATGCCAATACTCACGTCCCTAACGTTTCCCCCGAGGAACCCATGCAGTTGCCCAATGAGCAGCCTTTCCTGCGGCGCGAGCGGCGCCAACCCCGCGCGCCCCTCCAACAGCCGCAGGAACAGTGGGCTGAAGGGGTTGTCGCATTTATACACATCGTAGAGGAGGGCGAGGGCCACTACGCGCTGGCCTGGCAGAGAGAGGTCACCTCCGGTTACGAGGGAAGACAGAAGGAGGCATACTGTAATGAAACAGAAATAGAATTTGCATGTGACTGCGTAGAACTGGTTTTATCTTAATTCTGATAGTAATAATCAGATGATGGATGAAAGTACCCTTTGTTAGCACTGAGCTCAGTTTTCATACATCTTTTTATATTTTTAGTAAAGTGATAAAATCTGCCACTACAAATGGTTAATCAGAATATGGACTCTGCATGCTGAGTTTCAGCCACAAACAACGAAACCGTAAGTTAACACTTTCATTGCCAAGGGCTCTAATTCTCATACAAAATGGATCCGCCTAGCAATGTACCTCTAACATAAAAAACATATAAACTGAATTATTCAGAATACTTTTGCATTAGCTTTTAACTTCCTAAATGCCAACTGATGCATCTGGAATAAAATGTTTACCTTCAAGCTTATAAGCTTTAAGAACTATAAAATAAAACCAATAATCGAGAAATTGGTAGCTTCATACCTAAGGAAAATTACCTAGAAAGTATTATATACTGTACTTTATTCAAAATTATCCATCTAAACAAACAACACAATAACATCAACAATAATTTAAAAATATTTGTTAACAGTACTAATACAGTAATACCAGTAGACTTCATGCATGTACCGAATACAACAAACAAACTAGGCGATGATATTAGATCAAGGTGTATACCACCTTCTTGGTAACTTTAGAAGAAAAAGGCAATCCAAAACAGTAAGTACTTACAATTAAAATGTTCCGTTTTGGGAAATCTTTTTTGCACCTGAGCACATATTGAATCTAAGCTTTGTGAATCGACTGTTTGCTCCGAAAATAAACTGCAAAAGAATGAGAAAACATAAAAACTATGCCCAGAAGTTCTGAAACCAGGTTAAGATACCGAACTTATTAACTCACTCTAATATATATTTACTATTCTCATTTATTAGCTGTTGAGTCATTTTTAACGGTAATAAGTACTAAATAGTCCTATGTCGTGACTTATTTCAAATTAAAATGCTTAAATCTACAACCATCATTTTTCTCTACAACATAATACTGAAATTGACATTTTGCTCTTCACGCTTCGTGCGATCTTACAGGTAAATAATGTATCTAAAATTCAACTCTAAATCAGTGGCGTAGATATGATTTTTGATAGACAATACGTTAATATAATCGTTGCAAACGGCGTAATTACTATCGGCTAGCTATCTGTCACATCATGACATGTAAACGTCATTTTCCGTAGTGATTTCAAGGCTCGATTAAATCCAGTTTACAACTTATAGTTGAATCGATTACATGTTTATTTTTAAATTGAACAGTTTTTAGCTTGCGACATGGCATTCCATCATGAACTCACAAAATTTCCAAATTGGTTAATATTGGAAGCAAGCAAAAAATAAAAAAATGCCTTTTTTTCCTTTACATTAATTGAATAACTATGTTTACTAAGTTCTGATTTGTTTTAACAGGGGTAAAAATATTCGAATCTCAACGTACATATTTGAAAAAACAAGGTAGGTTAGATACAACAATCGACATTACGACTTTCAATATGTAACGCCTGCACCGACACAATGTTTACTTGCCATTTACCGGCGCGGGTGCCCAGTCGCTTTACCTTGTCGTTAAAACATCGGTAAACATCACATACGTAACTTAATAAAGATTATTTTAACGCAAGCAATGCACATAAGAACGGCTTAAGGAATAAAATAAAAATATATGTAATTAAATTGCTCAAGTATTTTAAAAAGCTGTGTTAATTTAAGAAAAATGAAAATAAAAACTTGTATTTTATTTTTGTGTGCGTGCATCATTGAAAATTTGTGTTCGAATATTCTCAATGAAATCTCAGGTGAGTACCTAAGTTTCAAATTTCACTTGATATTAAATGGACTTAAATGGAAAATTCTTTTAAAAAAATGCTATCCACAACCCGCGAAAACCAAATAAGTTTTATGCTTAATAAACAACACCAAGAAACCTTAATTAACGGGATAAAAAATATTATTTCATATAACTAGCTTGTTGTTTTTCTACATATTAATTTAATTGCTAGCCTAATAGAGTTCACACATTGTACATTTTGCTAACTTTAAGTTTTTCATTTTTAAATCTTTATCAGTAAATTACTTAACAAATAAAACAGAGGATCCTCTTTAAGATTTAGCTTAGTTTTATATCATAGATTCAGTTTTGTGTTAAGTTTGATATTGTACCTATAACTGGTAATTTCTTGGGATGTGAAACCGATATTAAAGTTTTGTTAAACTTCATAAAATTATAATCGTCTAAATTGGATTCCGACTGGTCAAAACTAGGTATAAAATATATAGTTTTTTTTTTTTAGTTTTTAGTAATATTCTACCTAAATAAATACCTATTAATTAAAAATATATACACGAATGTGCGTTCTTCCCTCTTTTACGTTTAAATAAAGCAACGTACCCAATAGGTAGGTACGACTTTTTGTTAAGTAGTAAATAGTCGCATCATTTAGTGAGTAGGTATAATGATTATAAAATAACCGGGTACCTATTTATATTTGGGAGTGGAACATGGTGGATTTTAATATTAAACTTTGTTAATAGTGTTTCACGTTAAATGCATAAATGATAGAAATGATAAAATTAAACTAATCATTGTAAAATATTTCACGTTATTATTTTGTATTTAATCTTTCTTTGAACATTAAACATAATGATCAAAATTTTAAAGATAAAGGATAAAAGACATTTATTCAGTAAGTAGGCCACACGGACACTTTTACACGTCAAGAATCTTCCAGCGCTTCCCAAGAGGAGACACTGCTGAGAAGAAACGCCGAAAGAAACTCAGCAGTCAATCATTTCTTAACATTATTGTCTAGCATTATAGTAAGCTATTAATATTAAATGAAATATAGTATCAAATAACATGCGTAGATCAGCAGGAAAACATGGCAAAAATCTTACGAGAGAGATAGAGGTAGAAAAATATCTACATTTAAAACGGTGCAAGATGGCCTCATAAAAATTTCGATACGTTTTCCAACATCATCGGTGTCCCCTCCCCTAGACAACATAAAGCTATTGCATTTGAGAAAATTATTATTGACTAAGTTTCGAAACCCCTATAATATGCTTTAGACATTAACGACTTTTTCAAGTCATTTTTAAGTGTTGGAAAGGGTAACTTTATAACTACGTCAGGTAAATATATTGAAAAGGGGGGTTTATGTAGGTAGTGACTTTATAGAACAAATTTGGTGTGATAATGAAATAAATAATCTGAAATGTGGTGTGTTAATGAAAGAAATAATCTGCAGATTTTAATACGATTCATTTTCATTTTTTTTAATACCATAGGTACTTTTTGCTTTATACTTAGCCAAACCATTTTAGGCACGCCAAAATAGATCATATTGCATGCAGAATTAAGTTTATGAAAAACTTAAAGCATTAACTTCTAATCTTATCCTAGTTTCATATCTCGGTGCACGAGTTTGATTCGTACTTAACCGGTGTTTTGTAGAGTCCATTGCAAAGATTGACTAGTTAGGGGTATATAACTATTGTAATGATATGAGGTGCAGTCTGTATACCCGATGTCTGTACCATATAGATTTGTATAGGCTTAGCTGGAAGAAGTCCCTTAATAGAATGAGTTCGCCTTTGTGCAAACTTTTTTTTATCTTCTTTGAATTATCTTACTTTCGTGTAATAAAGTATTGACATACATACATACATATTACAACATAGTCACCAGCTTTATGCATTGTTTAAATGATCTGGAAGTTACTTTAAAATAGATTACAACATTTGCACCGAATAGATAAGTAAACTAATAAACAAACAGACGGTCAAAGCGAGCTAGCATGGTACGGTCGGCCAAGAAAAGTGGTATAGGTAGGTACCAGTTTTGTCCAAAGTCTCTGTGAGATCTAATTATCGCTAAATTATTGCAAGAGAAAATCGAACTTATCATGACATTCATGACGTACAAATGAACTTCAACCGCAGTCTTAGTTAAATTAGTGTCGGTCAAGAAAAAAAAAATGTGTCTCGGTCATAGGTAATTACATGAAAAAAATATACTTTCGTGCAACTTAGGGGTAAACAGCAAAGTCAAATTGGCGCGCTAGTGTGTGTTATGTAGTGCCGGATACGGAATAGTCATTATTTTAGTACCTTGTACAGGTCTTTTAATTTTATATTTTATAATTTCAGATGAAGACTACTATAAATTACCAGAATTATTTGTGCTTGATCATTACGAGAAATGCTTATCTCAAAAAGACACAGTTTTCTGTGTGGGAACTTTCGAATTGCAAGATCCACGGCGGCCTTCGCAGGTTTATGATAAGATAAAGGTGTGTATTGAATTGCAACCCTTTCACAGTTTAAGAAATTAAATTACTTAATGCATTACTTGCTAAAGTTGATAATGAAAACTTCTTCGCAATATACCTACTCAGAATGCTAATATTAATTTAAAAAGTTTTTATTTTTTGCAGAAATTATCAAGGAACACTATCGTAAACTTCAATCACACAAAACTTTATAGAGGCAAATGCTTAGGAAGTATTGCAACATGTCCCATCAACAGGACAATATCTATTGAAAAATCATTTGAAAACTGCATCGATCGGGATATGAATAAAGCATACGGTCTCCGGGCTCACTTATCAAATTTTGACTACTGCAAAAACCGTGATGATAAAAGAAAATTAGACATCATAGATATGATGTTTATAACATATATGAGTGCAATTATATTTTTTAATTTCATTGGCACGGCATACGATATTTTCCGCAAGGATGACAAGGTTAAAGGTGAGCTAAATGCAGGCATTTACATTACAAGGAATCGTGATTATCAAGCCAAAAAGTTCAAAGATCATTATTCAAAGCTAGCATTTCTTAGATCCAAGAACGTAGCCAACTAACAAGAAAAATCCAATTATGTTTGTTTAATAGGTGTGACATGAACAACAGGTCAACACTGCAATGTCGCAATTATTACTTGTCATGTAATGTCTAAAGATAGTTTTAGGAACCGTATTTTTCCAATCAATCGTATACATAATTGACTGTTATTGCTGTACTTTGAGTTCTAATTTAACTGAGTTGTTTAATTATATTTATTTCCAGCTTCGGAATATTCATGGTTATTGGCTTTTTCTTTGCGCGAAAATTGGAAAAAGCTCACGGGCACAGTGCCAATTTCTGGGCAGAACTTCTTATGCTTTCATGGAATGAGGTAAGTAATGGTGTTGAATATTCCTCCTTCGATTTTATGACACGAAATAATGTCAGTTCCTAAATTTAATAGTTATAGGTCATATTATACTGTTGAAGCTATGCCCTGAATCGTCGATACATGAGTCAGTTTCTTCCCTCAATATTATTATTTATTTAATACTTAATTTATTTTTATTGCATTTGTTTTCGCAGAGCTATATTAACAGTTTTAGTGCATATAGCACATACGATCGTGGCATTAGCCATGGGGTTCATCCCAAATCCGAGATATCTTGAATTGGTGAGTGGTTACCCGTTTAACTGTAATAATCTAATAATGTTGATGTTCCGACACTTCCGATAACATATCGAATTTTAAATTAAAAAGATAAATGTCTTGGTAAGGCAAACTTTGTATTTTATAAATTTGAAATGGAGATAGCTATACCCTGGTAATCTAGGCTAATTTTCATCCCGGAATATTTAAAAGTTCGAGGGAAAAACGATTATTGAAATCTATGCAGACGAAGTCGAAGCTAGTGTGTCATACAAATGAGACGTATGTACATAGGTGCGTGCGGAACCCTCAGTATTCTAGGCCAACTCGCTTTTGATTGGTTTTTTTATTGACGCAATTTCTTACTTTTTATATAATTTCAATATAAATTATCCTTAAGGTGGACATTTTAAAGTTTTTAACCCGGCTTTTCCCATCGGTTCAATTTTAGGTCAGCCCTTTATAAAGCAAAAAAAACATTGATTTTACGATCTTTACTGAAAGTTGAGTTAAGGCTAAGAATAACTGGCTAAAAAAAAAACAATTATTTAAATTGTTTGCTCTGTAAAGTTTTGTATACTTACTTAAGTACTTCCAATCCCTCTAGGAGACCCTCGACTATCATTACAAATAATATTCTTAATTTTCCAGGTTGGAGATCGTCCCGAATTCGTCATATTTTTCAACGGTACAGTCGTAATACAAACTTTTATCGTCATAACCACTTTTTTGAGAACACTGAAAACTTTTGCCGAAGCCGAAAACACGCCATTAGGTTACAAATCAATTGTGAACGCAGTTGTTGATAGATATGTAAGGTAAATAAAAATGTTATTTGCGTAAATTAAATTAGTGTTTCGTTATCTCTTCTAACTTAACAGGATGGCCCGAACCGTCATGTGGTTATAAAAACCAAATGCCTCAGACCTATCCGAAGCTGTTAAGACTGCACCGAGCAAACGTAGAGCGTCCAGTGGCGCCCTGCAATCAGACGTACATTTTTGTAGCGCAAGTAAAAACACAATTTATGGGATACGTAACAAACTTTAATAACAATTACTCTTTGAGTAGTCAGCTTAACGGGAAAAGGTGGCCACTTAAAGCCTGTACCGAAAAGTTTTTTTACATACTATATTTATGATATTAATGAAACTATAATGAACAGCAAAGATATTTTATTTTAGTTATATTATGAAAAGTGTCTATTTACAAAAAATATACAAATTTTATATTTTAAGAGTTTTGCGGCTGAACAAACGGATTTTTCTCCTCAAGCCTGCCATTAAGTTTTGCACAGTGGTTTCGGTGACTTTGTTGGCATGTTTTTTCCATTTTTTTTTAAAATCTGCCTCTGATGTTGCTGGTGAACCGTTCTTACGCAATTCTGCTTTGACTAATGCCCAATACCGCTCGATGGGTCGTAGCTGGGGGCAGTTCGGGGGGTTCATATCTTTGGACACACATTGCACGTTATTTGAAGCCAGACACTCTTGTGTGGCACGGGCATAATGTGCAGTAGCCAGATCGGGCCAAAACAGCACATTCCCTTCATGCTGCCTTATAAATGGTAAAATAAAACCTTTTATACATTTCTGGACATAAATATCTGCATTTATGGTACCTTTCACGATAAATGACCCAGTGCGTTTTCCGCAGGAACATATTGCTTGCCATATCAAATATTTTTCTCCAAACTTCTCCATAAAAATATATTTATTTTGATCGTTTATATTAGCCCTTGATTCGGTTGTAAAGAATTGATCACCTGGCAAAGTCGAAAAATCTTTTTTTACATACGTCTCATCGTCCATGAGAACGCATGCTCCGTTCATACTGCAAAGCAGCTTGTACAATTTTCTTGACCTTGTAACGGAACTATTGAATTGTTTTATCGACTGTTTTGGGGCTTTTACTTTTTTATAGGACTTTAAAATTTGACGTACTTTCGCTCTCTGGACCATAGATGTACTAGTTTTCAATTTTTTTGCCACGTCCCGCACCGATAAACTACAATTTTTCTTATAAGCAGTCACTATTTTCTTTTTTAAAGCTTTACTTGATGGACCTGTCGGACGTCCACTTCGAGCTTTGTCTTGAATTCTGTATTCATTCAAGTATCGCTTAACTATATTTCGCACCGTTGCACGACTTACTTTCACCATTTTCCCGACCGCCGCAAAAGTTGAATCAGGATTTTCCAGATACGTTCGCAAAACATTTTCTCTCAGAGTTATTTTATCGTCTTGCATTTTTGATTAAAACAATACCCAGCCTAAATTAACAATGTGAATTGATACATCAAAATGACACTTACTGAAAATTATAATCAGAAAAAAAAAACATTTACCAGACAGTATTTTACAAATATGCAAACTTTGTAAAAAAACTTTTCGGTACGGGCCTTATATAAACTATGTGATATACCTTATAAGTTGTGTTTTCATTTGTAGTACAAAAACCTACCGAAAAAATTCAAGAAAATACTTTAAGCTATTAGAAAACACAATAATAGTAATGAGGGCGCCACTGTACATCCGGCGTACGCTCGGCGCAGTCTTCTACAATCATCATGTTGTATTTTGTTCTTAAAGAAGTAAAAAAAAAAGTAAGATTTTTTTAGGCGCGTCTCCATATTATACGTTTCCTCTAACTGAATGTCATATCAAATGAAATTATACAAAGTAGGGTTATTTATTTATGACTAATGAGTAATAAATATTTTGTTCTATTACCTACTCACCCGATTTTACTAATAAGAGTAATAAATAAGTAAGTTGGTCCCACAAAAATTGTGTGCATATCGTTTTTTTTTCAGAATAGGTCCAGCGTTCCTAACTGCAGTAGGGTTGTCTGCTACCCTGGTGCCATATTTGGGCGACGGCCCACTCTGGAGGAAATACGTGGAAGGCGAGGCGGAACTGTGCCGCACTACCTTCTTGCGGCAGCTATTCCTAATACAGAACTTCTTCCCTCCATCTTGCCTTCCACAAGCTTGGTAAGCATGCGACATTTGGAAAGAGAACGTGAAGAAATGCTTTAATCAGCTAGTTAGTTCCAAAGATGTTAAAATTTAAAAAAAACAAGTCCTGATACAACATTTGAGACAGTACATTAATAAGTAAATTTGATCGATTTTATCAAGCACGTATTTGCACGTACAGATCATTCAAAATTTATAAATTAATGGCGTCTGCCGGTTTGGGTGCTACCGACAATTTAGTACTGAGGCGGTTAGTATATGTGTCCCATTTCAATGTTACAGGTATTTATCAGTCGATTTTCAAGTTTATCTTATAACGACTATAGTCACCGTGTACATGATAAGAAGAAAAGACAAAATCGCTCAAATTCTATTAAGTTTGCTCGCTGCGTCGCTGGTGTTGGTGTTTACCATCGTTTTCTTTCTGGAACTGAAGCCGAGTCTGCAAATAATGAACCCAGAGTAAGTAAATATGTAACATGAGTTGAGCAAACAACGAGATAGAATACACTAGATAATGCTTCAGTATTTAAATTAAACGAACTTTGACTTGAGGAAATAACACAGGACACGATAAAATACTACCATCTCATGAGTTAATAGTCAGGTAAAATGAATCATCTCATGAGTTAATAAGTAGTAAGATAAAATAAAGTTGGCTCAAAATTGTTTAGTATATGTGATTAAAAGCGATCTGTATCAGCCTTACCTGTGACATACTGACTATCACATTATGCCTAAAAACAGCATTGAAGTATTACTAAATTCCAACTGTGAGTTGGTCCATTTTTAGTCTTAACATGTAAAACATAAAATAATAGTTCGATCCGTAATATTGGCATATTTTTTAATTATCACACATTTGTACAGTCAGAACCACAACACACGTTTCTTGAGCCACTTGCCACTAGTCTGTTGTTCATTCCCGAAATACCAGATTTATAAAATACCGGTCTACTCTCTTTACCTGATTCTCAAAACACCAGTTCCGAAATATTAGGCATGGATAACCAATGATAGCTTAATTTTAATGTAACGTGGTGGGATTTACGTATATTGAGAATACGGTATTTTTAATTTCTGATATTCCGGCCATGAGTGGGCTACATTATTAAAAGGATCAAATGGCAAAACATTATTATTTTACGACTAAATAAATAAATAATAAATTAATTTTACACTCATTAATATATGTGTTATTATTTTTCAGAAATCTACTAACCAGCTTTAAATTGGAGAGGTCTTTTCACTTGCTGTACCAATCGTTATGGGGGAATTTACCATCCGCCATCATTGGTATAATTTCAGCGTGTTTGTATATGCAGATAAGACAGTCCAACTACGACCTCAAGACAAATAAGGTAACTGCAAGTTTTCAAAGGAAAGAAAGCCCCAGAAAGCAAATACATATGAAAATATTTTTGTTTACTGAGTCATTTCTTATCCGCACTACCATGATTGGAATGCTCTCCGTGCGTCTGCAATTCTGTTTATCCCATCATCGTACAACCTTGTTGTTTTTAAAGCAAGATTTCTGGGCTTTTCTGGGTAAGCATGTTCCACCTTCGACCTCGTCGTCACTTAAAATCAAGGGAGACTGAGCTCAAACGAAAATCCAATTTGTTATTATTCAAAATCTGGATGTATCTGTACATATAATGCAAAATCCAATCCATCCTATGCGTCATACGTATGATTTGTAGGTACAATGCATTTAATGGCGTACTATAAGTCAACCATTACCAACTGGTATTGTTTATTGGCACGTAAACCGTGTTGAATATTTATATTTTCGTTAATAGATGATTCAACACGTACCTATTACTTGTTATTAAATTCTAAGTAAAAAACACTGAATTGAGCTCATCGTACTCGTTAGTAGGCTTGAGGGTCCTTAGGTAACCTATTGACACTTTAACCTATTCATTTTATTGTACTTACAGCTAGATGGAATAAATAGCTTCAAGTAACATGTATATAGTTATTCTCACAAAACCAAATGCCACCTTATAACGTAAGTTCTCGTTTTATACGGGAGTGTGTGCAAAATGAATACATTGAGCTGAGGCGTTTTTATCAGCAAAATGATGTTAATTTCCGGTTTCAACCGTTGCAGCTAATTTTATCGTACAATATTGGCAATAAATTCTTAAATATTTCTTGCTTTCTATAGATTTACTGAAAGGCTAAACGAAAAATATGAAAAGTCAAATATGTTTCTTTGTTTTCAGGTTTTCGTGTTCATATTCAGAATGTCGGTACCCATGGCGTTTGCTTACGGAATAGTGGGCATATTTTTCCTATTCACCATGACATCACATCTGACCGTTTCAATTTATGCCACCATCGATAAACCATTGTACGCTGTCATCATGGGAATCTTTATTTTAGGCTGCAGTTTTAAAGTTGAAGGTAATGTTTAGTTAATAAAGTTAAAAAAGTATTTAATGGTAAACAATGGAAAGTCACGCCAAGGACCCGTTGTTTGAACTGTAGACAACTGAACTACTTAATGGTTAGGACTCGTACCAAATTGTTCAATCTGAACTAAATGTCTCACATATTGGATAAAAATTTCGAATTTTAACCACTGTTCAATTAGCTATGGATCAAACAATCGGTCCTAATGCATATAAAACAATCTTTGAGTTTTTTTGTACCAAATCCAATACAATAAGTAATATTTTCTTAATAAGCTGTTTTTGATGGTCCATTTTAATTCCATGCACTGTTTGTGTGATAATGCTGCTAAGTTTTAGTAACGAAATAAATCTTAAATATAAGTTAATTTCGCAAAATTTGCTGCTTCATTTCTTATAATATAATAGGTAGGTACATCACATCGCATAGACAATGGTGGACATATGAAAAAAACGATTAGGTATTAAGTGCATCTTTTAATCACATAACATATCCTAACGATATAATATATGTACTTAGGTATACTACCATTTTTGAATGATACCTATGGTATATTAATAAAACTTAATATATTTGTATAAACTATGCTCAACATCTGTTTAACAATGTCCCCTATAGACCTGTCACTTATTATAACCCGAGGATATAAATCTAATTGATTGTTACCGCAATTTTTAGCAATCTAATCACGTGCGTGATCCTTACGCAGGTTACTTACCACATAATGGTCTCTGACCGAGGTTCGAAAAGGGATACAAGATCATATAGACAGCAATCAATGATTATCTTTCAATCATTTTTTTTCCACGATACAGACCTGTGTTTATTAATATTATTTCATCTTGAACTTCGGAAACAACGATAATTTTATTATTCTTACCTCGATATGCTTATTTTATACATTTAACAAAAGAATAAAAACAGTTTAATCAAAACTTTTAGCAACGTGTTCACGTATTGATTGCCCTCGTACTAAAAACCTACTTCACTGGAATTATAGAGTCCTTAACACAGCACTAACTGTCGCGCTTGGGAAAACCTCGTTCAAGAGAAGCGAAATAAAATTCCAACCTTAAGTTTTTTTTTGGAAAAACCAGTAAACTACACAAGAACTTTTTTTACAGATTTATACCGCAATGTGATAGAGTGGCAGGGATGGGTGGTCCTCAGCCGACTGTCCCTGTGCTCCTTACTGATGCATGTCATTGTGGGCAGAGTTTTGGTAGCCAACAGGATCTATCCCCTCAACGCATCTGTAGCTAACGTGGTGGGTATTCCTTTGAAAAAGTTGTAATTACGGTGAACAGAATAACTAATTTATCAGAATTGGGGCTCATTTAAAATTGCTGTTATTACTGCAATAAAAACAAAAATAAACGTTGCTTAAAGCTTTTAAACGCAACACGTTACGTTAAAATTATATTACATCATGGTGATATGAAAATAAACAGTCTATACTATTACAGTTTTCCCTCTTTTCGTAATCTCGCATCTAAGTTATCATTTGTTTTTTTGTCGGTTATATTATGTTGTATATATATTTTTTCCATCAAAACATTTGTTTTAACCGTTTCAGTTGGCAGATGGCTTGGGAGTCTCAGCGCTGACCTTCATGGTCTCTCTTCCTCTCGCCCTCATGGTGGAATACCCCTTCATACAGCTCTACAAAGCGATGACGGAACAGACCAAAGCTCCAATAGTCAGCAACGGCAAGACAAAAGATAGTTAATGCAAATGTAATTGTTTCACGTCACAAACTACGTCATGGGTCAAAATTAGGAGCCAGGTGGATATTAAGAATAAAAAGTTGATGGTGTCAAATAACAATGGAATTGTAAATAAAAAGTTGCTTATTCTTTTGTTGCTTTATTTATTCGATACAATAGGCTCCTGTTTTAATAAATAAAGACATTAACAAATTTGCTATCCGCATCAACTTTGCTTTGCACTTAAATGGTCACTAGAAAAGGAACGCATCATTTTATCATCAGGCGGTTTTAAATTCAAAAACAATTGCTACATTATGTGTACTTACTAAGAACAAAATAAAATTGTACTTATAGCGATAAGTAATAAAGTCTCAAACTGATTATCTGCGGGACACGGAGTTATCACTGAAATGCTAATTGCAAACGCTGACTTCTTTTATCGTGCCCATTTCTTGTCCTGATAAGATTAGAGCAGTCATATGGCTCACTCTGCACCTTGAGAGTGTTTTGCGTTCAATCTATAATGAAATAAATGACCACACATTGCAAATTAAGAAGACAGTATAAACGAAAGTAATGGTGAAGTGTGCAATCGAGTGTTGCCTTCAAGTGCGTCTCAAGTGTAAGAAAAATGAGTGATACCATCGGAGTGATGCCCGCTGCCAGGGTTGTGGAGTTGGCAGAAAGTGTGGATGAAGGTCATCGGAGTCGGTCTTCGTCCTGGTCGGCGTGGCGGCGACCCTCCCGGGCGCCCCGGCCAGAGCCTCGGTACTCCTTACAGTATCAGGTGACGACCGCTTAATCAGGCATCTAATAAAAAATCACATCACGTTATCATAATAACTCGTACTAACGAACCGTCGAGATTGTTAATGCTATTGATAATAGATGGATGTATCGACAAATAATATCTTAGAGCAAGTTCAAGTGTCAATGAATTTAGTCGCACTACGAATATAATTTGTAGTTGTTTTATGCAAAAAAGGCATTAACCGCCGCTGAGAGCACATTGATTTATGTTGAGTTTGAACCAGATGAGAATAACAATGGTCTAATTACATTATTAGGCTAAACTGTCTCGCTTTATTCGAATTTATAAATTTCGGCATCCTCACTATCAATGAAGTTCCTATTAAAAATTGTATCACGTCGCCGCCGCGTCGTCGCCCGCGCCCATCAGCTACCTATTTACAAGTTAAAAATGGATACGAGCGCGAAATCTAGTAAATTTACATAATACCAATCACGACCGAATGAAATCCAGATAACGCTTTTCATGACCCAGCGTTACTTCGTTACAGCAAGTACCTACGTACCTAAAGCAATTTACTTAGTAATCAATAGGTAGTTATTTAAAAAGAAATACCAGCACAACACTACATTAGCTAGTAGTCTAGTAGCAACAAAAAGATGGTTTTTTGTTTCGTGAAACAACTCACTCACACCTCACGTAATAAAAATAATTCAAACTTAATAGTTTGAATTATTTTTATTAGGTACGCTATAAACCTGGAAATTAAATAAAGCATAAGTAATTAAATTATTATTACGGTACTTTTGGTGATATAAGGTACGTTGGGTTCCGTACCAAAAGGGTGCTAAACGGAACCCTATTTAATTATTACGTCCGTTTGTTCTACTTGTAGAGAAGTTCACTCTTAAACTGTAAAATCCGTAATAGATAACCATTTGTTCTTTCTGGTTATGGCGGATTTCCTAACAAATAATAAAAATAATATTAACCAACAAAAGGGGTCCTCAAAGAAAGTCAGGTGGAACGGAACCCTCGTCGTGAGTCCAACTTGCACCTAACCGCTTAGGTATTGCAATAAGTATTTCGTGTCTAATTTTAAGATACATTTTAATCGATTTGTTTCGTTGTAGCCCATCACTCAAACTCGATTACGCTTGCTAGAAACAAACAATCGACGACATCCGTGTAACGGAACGTACTGCGTAAAAAAAAATAGAATGACAAATATTCTGTCATTTGATTGTCAGGAGGAGTGAACAATTTTCACAATTTTTTAGTTTTTTGTTTGTATTTTTACATAGTTCTGTTGAGAATTTGTGCAGTTTTGGTGTTTAGATTTTACATGTAACATTTGATATCTGATTTCATATGTTAATAACGTGGGAACGGAGTTGCGAGAAGTTGCCGAAGAAACGACGTGTCACAAAACATATTGCTTCAACCTTATGATTTATAGGGAATGTGGATTATTTCTCATTCCGTTTGAAAATTAGTTTATTCTCACATGGGTGATGGCTTGGCAGTCGGACACTCGTGTAAGTAACGTACTAAACGCTTCGTTAGTACTTAAATATCAACTTTAATCTTGTCGAGACAAGCGTGTCGCTTATATATGTTGTAAACACGTTTCTAATGGAAATGTCCTTTTCATTTCGAAGTAATAGTTTTCTAGTTTCTTTCACGCACTTCCTGTGCAGAATAGTAAATGATGGTACTCGTTATTTAACTAAAATGTACTTAGAATTATCGTATCGATGTTTTTATACGTCAGATTGGTGTAGGTGTATGTTAAGCCATTTAATGAGATTTGCCCTTTAACTTGGGGAATTTTCACGTAAGCCAGCGCCGTATCACGGTCCAAGTTAACTGTGCGACTTTAGTGAGACATTTTACATAACTGATCACAACAGAAAAAACAGTTATTGTTCCAATTATGTTTACAAACAAGGTCCTTGACCTTGTAGTTTTTAATCGCGATATCCTTAGATTTGCTAGGAAATGGTATAATTTATGCATTTTTGTTGTTCCTACAAGTGTGAATGCTTCTTTGTTGTAAATTGAACAGCTACCTCATGACACTGATGTGTATCCTTTTTGAATATGTCGGCATGCTTACAGATGGTGTGTCTGTATGACTGATAGATATTTAAGTTGTACATACTTGATGTGTTCTGAAGATATCCATTCATTTTAAGGTTTTACATACATAAACTCACACCTTTATTCCCAGAGTGGGGTAGGCAGAGCTACAGTATTACCAACAACTCTAAAAACTTGTTAAAAATTCTGTAACCACATTTAGCACTTTTAGGCTAAGATGATTACCAGTGTATTAGTGACAGGTTGCAAGCCCATCGCCTAACAGTAAAGTAAGGTTTTAATCTACTATTATACATACAAATAAAAAAAAAAATAACTAAAAAAAATACATAGGTTTGCTGTCCACACTAAAAAGAATTGATATTAATAGGACACAGAATGCAAGAGAATAATAGTCACATACACAACTAATTTTCTATATGAGGTATCTTGATGCTGATTTCTCCGGGCTTTAAAGTCTATTTACCATCAGGCGACGTGATGGTGCATTTATGCTTTCTATTGATCATAATTATCATAAACAACACTTGTGGGTGAGGATAAAAAATTGGACCCAGTTAGCTGATAGTTAAGCGTAGTTAACCAATCAAGCAACTAAGGTGAAAAAAATCTGTTGTGCAATAAAAAGTTTCCACACAATTGTATGGTAATTTTTTTAGGCACAGTGGGTTTCATAGGTTTTTGGTCCAGTTGCCAGAGTTCTGGCATCTGCCGTAATACCAAAGAAGGTGGCTATCTGACATGTAGTTATTAAAGCATTGTATACTTAATTGGTAGCAACATTCAATATAAAACACTTGTACGTTTAGCCGCCAGTCTTACGTCATGTTGAACATATGCTCATATACAACAAAGCATATAGTATGAAATCAATCTACACACATTGACACTGCAATTAATTATCATAACCCGTTGGTATTGCTTATGAAAATCAATTCCAATAAGAATAATATTTTTTTAAATACAAAGCAAAGTAAAGCAAAGTAAAGTAGTTGGTATGCAAAGGTAATAATGAAGGGAATAATGTAGTGTTCGATGTATGCTGTGGTTTTGAGTAGATATATAAAATAGAATAAATAATGGAACAAATTGACCTAGTCCCGATCCAAGCCTAGACTTGTGTAATAGGTTCCGGGGACCATGATAAACATATTTATAAAGATAAAATGCAGTTTTAAGTTTTAATGTGGTTTTCGAGCAATTGTTACAATAATTTATATTGACCATTATTACCATTGTTTAATTTTGTTGTAGGATATTTTATTTCATTATAGTTACAACATAATAATGGTCTGTTTGTAATTAGGTTTGTTATAGGGATATTTGGCAGTGACTGTATAGGTGGGATCTTCTCGGCATGCTCGTAAGGGTTGACCAAAACATCTATGAAAATTAACACTTATTTGGTCAATCAACTTTTCTTAGTACCTCGTTGCCATGGTGACGCTTCCTGGGGCACTCTTTAAAACTATGATTTCAATGGATAAAGTCCACTAAAAATCAGTTTTATTGGGCAATTACAAAGCCATTCTTTAATGGGCCATCTTCCGAGTGTGCTAGAAGCATATATTATAACATTTTTTCTAAGAGACTCTTTCGCTGTTGTCCAGGAGACACGGGATAGAATAACAACAACAAAAAGTTGATCCACCCATTTACTTTACGTGGCATTGTAACCTTTGTAACGCATGCCGGGTGCAGCTAGTAGAGAAATAAAGTTGACGGTGCCCACGGTTAGGTACTAGGCTACCAGCAATCAGAGAGGATCAATTATGTTATGACTTTTTCACTGCAACAGAAATCGAGTGATTTAAATCACGATAACAATCAAATGACTTATCATATGATTAATATCAATCGATTTGGGCAAAAATATCAAGGGACTTCCCATGCGCCTGCGCACTCTAGCGCAATATTTACGTAACTCTTGCTTGGTAGGGGTACGGGAAATCCCCTGAAATTCAAACTCGCGACATCAAGCAAACGCGTCTTTTCTTTTTGGAAATAGAAAAAAATCATGGTGGCTTAACGTTCTCACGAGTCGATACAAAATCAGTAAAGCACGATATCAGTAAAGTGTAAGGTATCTACTTCAGTTTGGTTACTAATAAGGAGTACCTATTCATTAAGCAGTATGATAGAGCTAATGTCAGTAATCTTACTGCCTTCTTGAGATTGCACTTTTCTGTTTCAGACTGATGAAAACAGCTTCTTGCTTCGCTTGAAGATCTTAGGAGCTTATTCATTGGCCAAGAAGGACATATTCGGAGCCAGGTAAGCTTTACTCTAAAGAAAGTTCTCTCCGCGATAGGGAGTATTTATTTATTGCAGTTAGTTAAGTTAATGTAGTGAATAATCCTTTCATCATCATTCTTTGTCGGATATTTATTTATTTATTTATTAGGAACTTCAACAATAAGTACACTGATTCATGACTAATGTACATGCACACTTACAAGCTAAGCGCCTTGTTAATTACAGAAGGTCACAGCATGGACAGTAATAAAAGTAAAATGCACTTATATAACTTTATCTAAGTTTGCTAATTAAATGTATGACGTAAAACTACTTAATATTAAAAAGTATTTTTTTTTATTTTTGGAAAAGAAGTTGCATTGAGATCAACCTTGTGTTGGTGCTGCTTGTAAGTATTATACATACGTGTCAAAGGGCAATGTCTCTTAAGATTGGTGCGACAATTTGGCAGACAGAATAACCTAATATTACAAGGCCTTGGTATCTTTGATGGAACGTAGAAATTTTTTTTTTTTAGCAACTCTGGTCAGTTGAAACTACCCATCACTATCCTTTTGAGGAAGAACAGGTCGAACATGCGCCTTCTATTCTATCAGATAGTGCACCCATTTTAAAGAACTATAGGCACGCATTATACAATTTAAGTCTCTTGGAGTTATTAGTGCTGTAGGTATGTTAAATGAGAGACGATTTATTTTTGTATCCCGATATGTTCCTATTTATCTAGCTTTCTCAATTAGCTTCAGTACCCATCAATAAGCCAGCTGAGAAAGCAAGATAAATACGAAGTTATCCGACCAAAATCGATGGGAAAGGATTATTCACTACTGTTAGGGTATCGCAATGTATAATAGCTAATAGCTTATAGCTATTCCCTATTATACATTGCGATATCCTAACAGGGTTCTGTTCTAAATAAAATATAATTATAGAGGTTTGTCTCAAAAGCATTTTTTTTTTAATGTAGTGTTTATTATTTAATGAGACTGAGTGATACAGTAAGGAATGAAAAAGTCAGAGATAAATGTGGAATAAAAGAAAATTTAGTGACTAAGATTGAAAAGGGCATGCTTCAATGGTTTGGTCATTTGGAAAGGATGGATGAAAGAAGATTGACGAAAGAGATATACAGATCGAAAGTGAGTGGACGGGTCGGAAGGGGCCGCCCTAGGCGTACCTTTTCGAGTCAAATCGGAGAAATACTGGAAAAGGGCCGAATCTTAAGTACCCTAAACCGACGTGCGTGCATGAATGTGGAAGAAGCGAAAGAAATTTGTCATGATCGTAGCGAAGTGGTCTCTGCCTGCCTATTAACTGAGAAAATAAATAAACAAATTATCTGCTAATGGCTAAAGAGCTTAAACGCCACGGTTACGCATCAGAATGCCTAAAATTAATAAGCCTAATGTATCATAATCCCTAAAAGTTCATAATACCTAATGGTTTTTTTCCTGAAACCGAAAACTTTTCAGGATTTTTTAAAGGATCATTGAATAGGACTCATCACTTAGGTTAGGTTAGGTTAGGTAAATTACGGTTAATTTTTTTTTATTAAAATTTAGGAATTATGATACACTAGGCCTATTGATTTTCCGATACGTAACCGTGTCGTTTAAGCTCGTAAACTACATGAAATGAAAAAAAAATGCCTTTGAGATAAACCTCTTTAGTTTTTCTTTTTTAGAACACTTTAAAAAAGTTCCATCTATCTTAGTTATAGTTTTAGTACTTCTGCTTGGTGACGTATCTGTGATCTGTCCATATAATAGTAAACAAAATAAAACATAAGATAAAAATCTAATATCCTTGTACCTACACGTGAATTCCATTGAAGACTTATAGGGAGATGACGAAGCGTATTATCTATCATAGATAACTGTAACTCTAGAACACACTTCCGTTTGGCAAGGTCCGCGTGAGTATGCACTCGTTTCACTATGACTCACGGCGAATTGGCGGTATGTTTGTTCAACTGGTGGGGCTGTCCCTAATTACTCAATGTATTGTAATTTATAATATTAATGAGGTAAGAGAAATTTATTTCCAAAATATTTAATATAAAGTAAACATTAAGTAATAATTTGGGTTGTAATTAAATAAATACATACATACATACATACCTTCACGCATGTTATCCCAGAGTGGGGTAGGCAGAGCTACAGAATTACATTCAACTCTAAAAACTTGTTGATAATTCTATAACCACATTTTGCACACTTAGGCTAAGATGTTTACCAGTGTATTAGTGACAGGTTGCAAGCCCATCGCCACAGTACTACAAGCCTATATTCCCTTAGTCGTCTCTTACGACATCCACGGGAAGACAAGTGGCACTATTCTAACCCGGCAAACACGGGCACTTATTATGCGTATCTTTAGAAAATTCTAATCGGTTTGGTAAAATGCAACACCGTTAATATTACTTTACGATCTTATTACACTTCAATACTTTTAATAGTACATTACTTAACAAGGGCTGTAAAAGAAAGAAAGCCCGAAATCGCAGGTATTTGAGACCCGAGCCGTAGGCGAGGGTTGTAAATATGCGATAGAGGGCTTTCTTTTTTACTGCCCGTGATGAGTACACAATTTTACGTCTTCACCTGGCCACAATGCGAGTTTTACCGTGCGCGCAGCGTGCGATAAAACTCACATTATGGCCAGGTGTTACGTAAAACATTTAATGTTACACTAGTATTTTTAAATGACCTCGAACGATTATATTTGGTATCGTTAGAGTACGTGTTCTATTCTTACCTTTACTAATTGTTGAATGGCCGGCCGATAGGCATGAGGTAGTGACATATTGAGCACAGGTAGTCACTGCATTCTGCTAAGTAGTCAAGACAGAATATTCGAGTGTTAATATTTGCATAAAGAAAACAATATACGAAGATTAACATAACGCAGCTTTAGAATTAAAGTGACCTAATTCAATATTTCATCTTTCGACATCGAGTCATAAATGTATTACTATAGAGACCTAACTCGAAATCCAAATTTTGTGGATTAGGTCACTTTAATTCTAAAGGTGCGAAAGTTACCATTATGTAACATTTTAGAAACATAAGGGTGCAGAATATATCATAGTACAGTCAAGGAATTTGATTCATTGACCACTTTGGACTATGTCAAAGTGACGTAATCAATCAAAATGTAAGAAACTTTGACATAGTCCGCATTTGGCGTTTCGGGTTCGAACCAAGTAAGGGAAGAAATTTGTGGCATAGGGGCGTGTAGATATTTTTAACGGCTTGGGAACGTATTTATGACTGTTGAGCATACTTAGAACCTTGTCATTGTGACTGCCATTGTTATTGTCATACTTGTCATTTGATGTTGTTTTTTGATGTTCTGACATTTTCGTTGGGTACTGTACGTATTGGGTCGATTTTTGTTAGATTGAACGCGGTCATTGATTTATCAATAAGATCGAGTTCTAAGCACTAAATATGTTACGTGTGATCAACTGATCATCGATCGAACCACGAACTGCATTAACACCGCACACAGCTTGAGTAATATTTATTTCGGGTACCATTAAAAGGACAGAAGGTCCAATCTCAACTCGGACTGGTTGTGAGTCATCGAGGCGGTGATATTAATTGACTACTCTTAGCGTTTTTACACACTGTATTTATGTAGATATAAACAGGTAAAAATCCCGTTGAAAGAATGCGATTAATAATAATCAGTTCATCCATTTAGGAGCTACGATGCTATAGACAGATACACAGACAGGACAGGTTAAATTGAAAAAATTACTACTCACTAAATTACTTTACAGCATCACTTATCTACACGACTGCCCAAAAAAAGGAGTGTAATGTTTTCAGGGTTCATGTTCCTATGAGTATGTATGTATGTATGTATGATTCTTTCTATATGCCTGAGCCGATTTAAATGTGTGTGGTATCGTTAGAATCCTTTCACCATCCCGGGTGACAAAGGATACTGTTAAAATTAAAATAACAATGACAAAATGTCAATTTAAATTGACGATAGTATAGGAAATGCAGTCGGGATTTTAAAGCTTGCATTTCATTTAGTTATAGCGACCCGGCCTCGCTTCGCTTCGGTTTATGTGAGTATGATATATAGCCTATAGCCTTCCTCGATAAGTGGGCTATCTAACACTGAAAGAATTTTTCAAATCGGACCAGTAGTTCGTGAGATTAGCGCGTTCAAGCAAACAAACAAACAAACTCTTCAGATTTATAATATTAAGTATAGATTTATGTGTTATTCAATAAAGTGTAAGTGTACATTCTGGTTATCTTTTAGCAGTGCACGGTCTTTCGGCGCCCAGTACAAGTGTTTTATCGAGTTTTCCACGAAAACTATCTAACATCATATTTTAGTGTAATATTAGTGGGATTTGTAGGATAAGATACAAAAGATACAATACAATACTGTTGTATCAGTAAGTGTTAACTGTTAAACCATAATTGGATGTTTTCCAACTAAAAAAACCACTGTAGTGTCGCAAAAACAGTTGACACAATGCAGGTACAGTACACTGTACAGTATCAAGTGCTACATTAAACAATACACATAACTTTTTGGTAAAAAAATGTATCATGTGGCCAATTGATGTGGCTGCTAGCCTAGTTGGTCTTCGAAGCTAGCGTACGTTAGTTCTATTCCCGGCAGGAGCAAATTTTTTTTTTGATGAGCACGAGTATTTGTTGTGAGTCTTGGATGTATTCTATGTATTTATTTATATATATAAGTGTGTTTATCGTTGTCTATTAATTTAAAAGTCCTAGTCTTCTTTGGACTATGTCAAATTGACACTGTAAATAAAATCATAAGATGCCTCTTACGTTTTGATTGATTACGTCACTTTGACATAGTCCAAAGTTGACTAGGAATTCAATTCCTTGACTGTACCCGCAACACGTTAAGGTGACAAAATATTAAAGTTAAGCTTACTTACGTACTATCCCCCGTGGTTGCCGGGTTAGAATAGTGCCACTCCATGTCCTCCCTTGGATGTCGTAAGAGATGACTAAAGGAATAAAGGCTTGTAGTACTGTTAGGCGATGGGCTTGCAACCTGTCACCAATACACTGGTAAACATCTTAGCCTAATTGTGCAAAATGTGGTTACAGAATTATTAACAAGTTTTTAGAGTTGTTAATAATTCTGTAGCTCTGCCTACCCCACTATGGGAATAAGGGCGTGAACGTGTATGTATGTATGCTTACTTAAGTAGTCCCGCGTCAAGTTGTGAGAGATCACTCCTGTATTTTTTTAATTCCTTTGCCATTTAATTTTCCATACTTTTAGTATATTTGTAATATTTTTTTTGTCCGCAGTGACCCGTATGTCCGCGTGGAGCTTCAAAAAGTCGATGGCGACGTCACCATCGAGACGTTTCTCACAAAGACCAAGAAAAAGGTAACGTTTAAGTCATATTTGCAGGTGGTAGGACCTTGTGCAGGGTCCGTCCGGATCGCTACCACCATCTTATCCATTAACCTACCGCCAAACAGCAGTGTTCGCATTGTTGTGTTCCGGTTTGGGGATAAGACAGCCGGTGAAATGACTAGCATAGAAGCATTCCATCTTAGTCCTCAGGGTTGGCATTTGGCAACGCGTTTGCAGTCTTAGGATTGCATTGCAGTCTTGTGAATGCGAATGTCTATGGGTCACAGTTTCCACTTACCATCAGGTGGCCTGTGTGCTCGTTTGTCTTCTCTATGCCATAAAAAAAAAACATAACAGGCTCATTTTGAAATGGTCTTATCTCTTAAGAGGGATGCTATACCAGCGTGTGCGTTTCCTCGTCGCTGCTGCGTTGTTCTACATATAAATTAGAGCGACATGCCGCACGATGCGTCGAAACACTTGCGTAGCTCTGCGTTGAAATCACAGCTTTACGACGACGCCACGCACCGCTAACGCTCGTGTTGCATCGCTCTGTCTTGTGCAGATGGAGACTTCGGATACACTTCGACCGATCTACGATCTTCGTGCACTCCTTATAGTCTGTCAAAAAAGTCTTGATTTTAAAAAGTGGCAACACACTACATGTCATCCCTTTCAAATCAATCTAAGAAAAAAGGGACGACACTACAGTGTTGCCACTTTTTAATTTCAAGACTTTTTTGACAGACTATACACACGCGTGATAAACTCTTTGAATGTGAAGCTTTCTTCAGTTTATTTTTCTTTCACTGTTACGGTACCTAGCATTTAATTTGGCTCTTATTTGCCAAATAGTTCCCCTGGGTTTGGACCGGTCCTGCGCCGACTGAATCCATCTGTTTCCCGCAACCTTAGCCACGTCATCGGTCCACCTTGTTGGAGGCCTACCCACGCTGTGTCTTCCACTGGAGAAGCCTTTAATCAGCCATCTGTTCTGCGAGCGATGTGCCCCATCACTGCCACTTAAGTCTAGCAATTATAAAATTAATGAAAGAATTGCTCTTATGTACTGTCTATTAATTCCATGTCTTGGTTTTGCTGCCGGTATTTTACATTAACTTTCTTCTAACTTTTGCAATTTCTATTGCAGACGTTGAATCCAGTATGGAATCAAGAGTTCGTGTTCAGGGTGAGTAATGCTAATTAAGTAATTGTAAATCAAGTTTGACATGCATTTATAACTTAAGTTTATATTAAGTACTGGCCTTCGATTTCACAAATCAGCAAATCCAGTTTGTATATTTTCATTTACAGTTAAGGGTAAAAAATAATATTCACACATAGGTGCAAAAATATGTACACATAGAGCTGAGTCCGGTGAGATTGAAGTCCAACGCAAACCAATAATTGAATTAAAAGAAAGAATCAGACAGCGCAATTAAATCTGACAGTGTGCTACATCGCGCTAACGAAGTCCTCAATCCCGTCTGGAGAGAGATCTCTCTATGAACCTATCTTCCCATACTACGACACAGGTTATCTTTGCTTCGGCCAACCTGGGTCCTCAGCCTATTTAGACTTATAACCTATAACCTATAACCTATATACCCCCTCTTCAGGTAAAACCGCAAGAGCATAAGCTCCTCATCCAAGTGTTCGACGAGAATCGTCTCACGCGCGACGACTTCCTTGGCATGGTGGAGCTCCCCCTGGGCGCGGCGCCGGCCGAGAGCGCGGCCGCGCCCCGCCCCGCGCCCGCCAAGTACCCCCTCCGGCCGCGCAGGTCCGTGTAAGTATTACGCGTGCGCATGCGCTTTTGTTATTAAAGCTAGCTGTTTTATAGAGGTTAGGGTTGGCAGAACTGCTGGCCTATCGTTCATCGCACTCGTAATCGCAATCGACTTCAATGTGGAACAATTGGAACAAAAGCAGGCAGGCAAAGCAGTTGAAGGCGGTGCGGGACTGTCAAAATGAAAACGATTCCAATTGCGAGTGCGATAGGCAATAAGCCTGTTGTAAAAAGAAATAGGGTTGCTGGTCACAGTAACATACAAATTAGAAAAACAAGGAAGTCGGGAAGAAAATATTTTTTGATTTGGGGAAAGAGTCCTTGTAATATTGGCTTTGTAAAAAAGTGTTTTGTTTTTAGAACTTCACTGTTTCTTCACATGGATTGTGTGATTAGAAAGCCTAGGGATTTTGTTTCATGCAGCATAATATTGTATTGTAATCTTCTAAACCTATCCTAACTTAATTTGGTGAGTTTAAAAACAAAGTTTGGGATAAATTTTGATCCATTCATCTCTTAATACTAATAAAATATCTGCCTAAAGCTTTGCCTAAAGTCAAGTCTCCTTGAAGGAATCCAGTTCATCAAATTGTTCTAATTTGGCAATCATTCAGATGAGGGTGTTTAGTCATCAAGGTCATCCTATTACCAGGAGTTCAGAACCTGTAAGGGGTCTGCTCCGAACTGGCTGGCCTTACGGTCAAACAGATGTTAATTGAAAATGAAAAAATAAAGGCTTGAACTCGAGAGACTTACTAAAAGGTTATTTTTTTCGAAATACAACCCCCAAAGAATGGGTTTATGTTGAATAAAAAGACGATACTAGTTTTCTTACCCCGATTCGACTAATTGGCACTTTAATTAGTTTAATTATTTATTTAATACGAGATTTTGTTACTATGAAGTTTAAGATTGAAAGCGAACAGGATTTCAGAACGTCGTGTTTCAGTCATTTGTGAGTAGCTGACTGAAAGGTTAGGTAAGTTAAATGGTTAACTGTTCTCTGTTGTAACAAAGACTAAGAAGTCGAGGCGGCGTCGAGGCACGATCAAGGCACGAATATCTTGACTAAAGAATCGGTATAATAAAATGACGGCAGCGACTTTAGGCGTGACGTGCACAGAAGAGACATGTGGCGTATGACGTGGCGTGGAAAGTTGTCATGTCGCGGCATAAATTATACTGAAGTGGCAAGGACGCGCGTGGCGATGCGATGCGGCGGCATTACACAGGTGGATTCCGTTGCCTAAGCACGTCTTTATTAAAAGACGAAGATGCTGTGACTTTACTGCAACTTATCAAAAGACAGAAGATAATTATGTGCAACCTGTATAACATTTACCCGTGTGGTTGCCGGGTTAGAATAGTGCCACTCATCACACATCTTCCCGTGGATGTCGTAATAGACGGCTAAGGGAATAAAGGCGTATAGTACTGTTAGGCGATGGGCGGCTTGCAACCTGTCACTAATACACTGGTAAACATCTTAGCCTAAAAGTGCAAAATGTGGTTACAGAATTATTAACAAGTTTTTAGAGTTGTTGGTAATTCTGTAGCTCTGCCTACCCCACTCTGGGAATAAAGGCGTGAGTTTATGTATGTATGTATGTATGTGTATAACATTTTGATTTAGTGTCTTCTGTACTGCACCTTGTGCCACGACTAGCTTGCGACTGGTAAAAGATGGGACGCGTGCCACTAATGGCGCGGGCGCAATTCTTACGACAAAAGCGACGCTATGCTACGTAGTATTACGGTTTACATTGTGTTACTTTGATTATCTGCCACCGTGACACGTCCTCGCCACGTCACTTCTGTATAAGCCGCGCCTTAGTATGTCTCTATTCTAATTAGACAGAAATACTTGATTCTGCCTCGACTCTTCTAAACGTGTGAGCGACGTACCTTATAATTTATTTCACGCTTTATTTTTATTTGCAAAACATTGTAACTAAAATGATGCACAGAGTGTTTAAGACTGCACCGAGCAAACGGCCACTGAATTGTAAAATGTACAAAGTTTATGCTCAGTGTATCGTTTGGTGAGTGTTTAAGACTGCGCCGAGCAAACGCCGAGCGTCCAGTGGCGCCCTCATTACTATTATTGTGTTTTCTAATTAACGAAAGAATTTCCTTGCAATCAGACGATACGTTTTTGTAGTGCAAGTAAAAACACAATTTATGGGATACGTAACAAACTTTAATAACAATTACCCTTTGAGTAGTCAGCTTAACGGGAAAAGGTTGCCACTTTTTTTCCGTTAAGTTGATAACTCGAAGGTAAATTGGTATTAAACTATGTGATATACCCTATAAGTTGTGTTTTCATTTGTAGTAAAAAAAACTAACGGCCAATTTCAAGAAAATACTTTAAGTTTATTAGAAAACACAATAATAGTAATGAGGGCGCCACTGTACATCCGGCGTACGCTCGGCGCAGTCTTAATTGATCAGCTTTTGATGTGGATAGCTTAGATGTGTTATCGATGGGGTAGTTACTGTTGTATTTTTGAAATTAGATTTGGTTCTTATTTTAAATGTTACCCATGCAAACGTATATTCCCTGTTGTATATTGTACAGTGAAATGTGTAGGTGTGTCTCGATGTCTTTGTTGTTATTATATTAGTCTGCTTTCTTCGAGTTGGTATGCATGCAGCAGAACATAGTGTTCGGTATGATTGCTGCGTGCTGGTTGGTGGTTGCCTAGCAACATACCGATACTGTTTTGTGATTGATGCGTACCGAGTCGTGAAAGAGCTGGTTTACGATGTTCTATTTGTAACAACATTATGATTTTATTTTTAATCATTATTGTAATTACGATGCAAAATTTGCGTGCTGGAAAATTACGCCAACGATTCGCAGAAGTAATTAATATAGTTTATACATAATAGACTTGTTTATTTGTTGATAATGACTGTATTAATTAGTTTTTTTATGATTTACAATGTCATTCAAAACAATTCTCACGGTACACGTTTTTGGTATAAACAAAAATAAATATTGATATGTTAAAAATTGGTATAATCTAAAGTTAACATTATGACGATGTTGTAAGCCTAGTACGAAGCTAACGGTCCTGGGTTCGCTTCCCGGTATGGGCAAATGTTTGTGTGATGAGCGCGAATATTTGTTCTGAGTGTTTACTATGCAATTAAGTATGTATTTTTCTATATAAGTATCGTTATCTAGTATCCATAGTACAAACCTAGAGCTTACTTTGGGACTATAGTACCCGGCCGTTATAAAGTCAATCCTGACATCTGTCATCGCAGTACGATTTATAACGTATTCTTGGGTTTGAGGTTATAATTTGTACTGGAATGACAGGTGTCAGGATTGACTTTATAACGGCCGGGCACTATAGGTTAATTTGTGTGACATTTCCCCCGACATTTTGTTTATTTTTTAATTCTTAGTGCCCTGTCTTCTATACTGGCGTTCCCGAGTTCGATCCCCGTTAAGGGAAAACATTCGCGTGACGAACATAATGAACTTTTCTATGCATTTAAATATTTATCTCTGATATTCCCATATTATGTATAAAAGATGTATACCGTTGTCCAGTTCCAATAGTATAAAGGGCGAAGTAGACTAGCAATAAAATTGTAGAAGTTGATTGCCGTCCTACTTTAACTTTAGTTCTAGAGCAAGAAGCACAATATTGCTGTCTTTTTCTAATTTTAAAGCTAGAGTAAGACAGCAGTTAACTTCTGCAATTTGTATTTCTAGTTTCAACCTCATGCATAGAGTTTTCAAGCCTACAATTCGTTGCTTAAATACAAAAGCGACACAAATCAAAACCAAATAACGTTTGATTTAAAACGTTTGAAGTAAATAGCGTTCCGATTTTAAATGAAACACCAACACATTTTGGTTTGTGTCGCTTTTGTATTTAAACAACGAATTGTCTCCTTATTAGTATTTTATTATGTTCTCAATGGTATTTGCAGCGCTCGCTCCAGGGTCCGTGGCCACATCGAGGTGTACCACGCGCTGGTGGGCCGCGTGGGCGAGCCGGGCACCGAACCCCACACCCCCGAGGACTGGGAGCTGGTCGAGCCTAGCTCGCAAGTGGGAACCGTGCAGCCGGTCAGTACCTACACTAGTCGGGGCAAGCAAGAGCAGACCTATATGATTTGTCCTTATCTGTCATTGTGATATTTCCATCTGACAGAAAGTGACAGAGCATTCTTTAAATAAATTAGATTTATGGTGTTTTTTTTTTTTTTTTTTTTTTTTTTTTTTTTTTTTTTTTTTTTTTTTATGTCATAGAGAAGACAAACGAGCACACAGGCCACCTGATGGTAAGAGGAAACTGTGACCCATAGACATTCGCATTCACAAGACTGCAAAGCAATCCTAAGACTGCAATTGCGTTGCCAACCCTGAGGACTAAGATGGAATGCCTCTATGCTAGTCATTTCACCGGCTGTCTTATCCCCAAACCGGAACACAACAATGCGAACACTGCTGTTTGGCGGTTGGGTTATGAATAAGGGGGTTAAGACTGCACCGAGCAAACGTCGAGCGTCCAGTGGCGCCCTCATTGCTATTATTGTTATTAACTCAAGAATTTCCTTGCATTCAGACGATACGTTTTTGTAGCGCAAGTAAAAACACAATTAATGGGATACGTAACAAACTTTAATAACAATTACCCTTTGAATAGTCAGCTTAACGGGAAAAGGCGGCCACTTTTTTCCGTTAAGTTGATAACTCGAAGGTGAATTGTCATTAAACTATGTGATATACTCTATAAGTTGTGTTTTCATTTGTAGTACAAAAACCTACCGTCCAATTTCAAGAAAATACTTTAGTTTGTTAGAAAACACAATAATAGCAATGAGGGCGCCACTGTACATCCGGCGTACGCTCGGCGCAGTCTTAAGTGTTTAAAGCGACACATCGCATATCTTTCTCCAGTGAAATACCTACTATCTGAGACATTCTTTGTTTTACCGCCCTAGGTATGTACGGTCACGTGCGTTAATTTGGGACTCATTTCAAGAAATATATGCTTGAAGTCGTCAATGTCATCAGAGATGTCAAGTCATTTGTAACTTTAAGGAAACTCAACCTTACTGTTGTAGAATGTCCAATTGACTTTGGACCTAAGGCGGGTACCAAAGGGCATTGGTTTTTCAGCGGCCGCATATGATTTTTACATAGGTATTTAGAGGACCTCGAATTACACATTGATATATATAATTTATGGCGTTTAATAATATCGAAGCCGAGATATTTAACATTTAAGTGTTCAGTTTTTGGTACTAAAAATACGCCTAGGTAAGAATGTTAAATATCTCGGCTCCGATGCACTTAATAGTATTACATTACATAACAAAACATGTTTATTTTGAATTATTCTATCATAATTTACCACTTTTACTAATGGCGGTTTACCTCTAAAATGTATGACTTTTACAAATGACAACACTTTTACCCAAACCCCTTTAATCTCGTGACTGTACTACTACTAATATAGGTGAAGTACTTTTGACTCGCATGAGGTGATCGCCCTTTATCTCGAAGAGTTGTAAGCCTTTGTACCACTTTGATTTCTGTAATTTTAGTATTTGTGTTATGATTACAATAAAGTGTTTACATACGGAGATACATACTTTGTTAGACAGAAAACACAGACAAACTTGTATATGCTGTTTTTGTTACAATGTTGATTAATTTTCTAATTGCGTTATTTTATTTGACGACGACGACGCGATAGCCTGATTGGTAGTGACCCTGCCTATGAAGCTAGAGGTCCTGGGTTCAAATCCCGGTAAGGGCAGATATTTGTGTGGTGAGCGCAAATATTTGTTCCTGAGTCATGGATGTTTTCTATGTATTTAAGTATATATTTCTCTATATAAGTATTTATATCGTTGTCTAGTACCCATAGTACAAGCCATAGAGCTTAGTTTGGGACTAGGTCAATTGGTGTGACATAGTCCCCTGATATTATTATTATTATTATTATTATTATTATTGTTATCACTCATTCATCGCGATACATAATTAAATCACTTCAATTAATTAGCCAGCAATGTTTCATGCATACTGCAACATGATTTTACCAAAAATAAAACCATTCATATCAAAATTAACATCGAAATTTATTAACTTCATGAAGATTTTTAATATTGCCTATAAAAATCGCTTCCAAACTAATATTGTCAACGATAAATGATATTGTCATTGACTGACTGACCTCTGGCAGGTTCTGTCGGTCGCGCCCGAAAGAGCCGGCGACTGGCAGCTGCTAGTGTGGCCTGAAGACGACGACGATTTCGTTGTACGTTCATTTTTTATTTGCTTTATTTTACCCTTCACAAAAGAACTGTCACTGGTCAGCCATCTTGTGCTGGACGAGCAACTTTGTGACAATTTATAGTTGGCTATTATGGTGTTGCTCTAGCGTAGTCACCAGCAATAATATATTATCCAATTATCTGAGACTTTTTTATTACCAGAGGCATAGGAGCGTGTCAGATATTTTCGAGTCCAATGTTGAATAGTATATTATTGCTGGTGACTGTACGACGAAAATTGTCGTGAATAGTTGCTTGTCTACCAGCAACCCCTTAAATTATTACTAAAGTTTGCTTTCTTCTTCTTCTGCAGCGTTTTATTAAACGTCAAGGGCGTTTTATATAAGAGGTTGCGATAGCTTTGACTGACTTAGATATTATTTGATGTTTCATGTTTTTTTTTATCCCGCGCACTGAAGGTAACATTAACATGTTTGTCAACAAAATATGTTGTAAAATATACTCTTACTTTCGTTATCGAAGGGATGATTGGAAGCACAGACGCATGTCAAATCTTTAATTCACCAAATGCTTCATATTGCCAACGATAAATTTATAATATTCCGGCGGCCCCGTATTCTATCCCTATCCCCGAATTAAGCCAACTATTAATTCTTGAGTTTTTATATTTAATAACTTTTTAAGTATTTATTTAATCACATACGTGACATAAATCGTTGTCTGACTAGTTCCAATACCGCAAGCCTAGAGCCTTGTTTGGGACTGGGTTAATATGTGTACGATAGTCCTTTGATTCATGCTTAATTTATTTAAAACTAGCGACCCGCCCTCGCTTCGCTTCGGTTTATGTGACTTTTCTGTAACACCTGTACATAAATCAGAATTTATTATGCATAAAACCTTCCTCTTGAATCACTCTAACTATTGATGAAAACCACATTAAAATCCGTTGCGCAGTTTAAAAGATCTAAGCGAACAGACGGCGGAAGCGAGAATGTTTTATACTACGTAAAGATAGTCAACATAAGGACGATTTAGTTGTACCTCTTGCTTTATAGTAACACCCTGCGTACAAAGCTAGCTGTCCCGGGTTCGATTTTCGATAAACACGAATAACTGTGCGTTGGGCACTGGGCGTATTTATTCCTGTCTTAGATGGTTCCTATGAATTTAAATATTTATAGGCAAGTATATTGTTGTCTAGTACGCATATTACAACTACAAACCTAGAGCTTTTATTTATTTATGATTGACAATATTGCCAATGATAAATGATATTGCCAATGATAAACGATATTGTCAATGACTGCCCTCTAGGGAGTCATGATCCCGTCCGAGACCGGAGGAGGCGACTGGGAGCTGCTCGTGTGGCCCTATGGCCACGACGACGGCCGTGACGACGATTTCGTTGTACGTGCTTTTCCATAATTACGGGAATCTGGTTGGTTTGGCTTGGCTGACTGGTAGAGAATGGCTTGTCCGCCATTTGTACCTATATTGTGTATTAATAAAGTTTGAATGAATAAAATACGCTTCGGTAGTTGATTCTTTGCACTATATTGCCGCTCGTAAATATTCGGCTGGGGTTCATGGGCAGTGATCGGAATTAGGTGAGCAAAAATACGTACTCTTCGCAGGAGGACATTACATTATATAGAGTGGTGTAACCACTCTATACTGGGAAGTTTTTTTTTCTTGAATACCGGGTATAGTAACGGGGGATAGTAACCCGTTAAAACGTTGAACCTTGAAGATGGAACAAAAACTTCCGCTTTAGTATAGCTACTAAATTGTTTTTTTTATAGTAAGGACTCATGAACTTTTTTTAATTTTCTTAGTTATCAGATAGATAAAATAGTGGTATGAAAATACCATTAGAGCCATTTTTAAATAATCAGATTTTAAAGTTTTTTTTTAAGAATCACAAAAGGCATGTATATAAGCTTGAGTAGTACATCATAGCCCTATGTCTCAGGCAACTTGATAGGTTTTGACAGTTCATAATATCTCTCATGCATATATTTCTTCTGTTGTCTTTGGTGTTTTTCTCACGCACGCTTGTGGGTTTGAGGTGGTTTTGGCTGGCAGTTGTATGTAATTGCGCTGGTTATGGGTGGCTTTATTGGGCTTTATTCTACTCCGTAAAACCATATTGCTTTCGTGATGTTATCGTATTGTCAACGTCACGATACCTCTTATTTACTTGGCAGTAAGTAGGCTGATTTAAAAGCAAAAAAACATGTCAAAAGCGATATCGCTTTACCGATTGGAATAGAGCTCCTGGTTTGTGGTGATAAGCATGCCCATTAACGATCGTTTTCATGACTCACCAAGAATTTAAACAACTTTCAAATGTCTTGATTCAAGAATGATATGTCACACTCCCATATTTCATTTTACTTTTATTTTCTTTAGAAACGCAAACATAAATAAGTTGCTCGTAAGCCAAAAAAGTTTTCACGGTACCCTTTATGGAACTGACTACATAGAGCTAGCAACTTCTGTTAACATGCACAAAACAGTAACACTATAGACTTCAATGGAAAACTACTTCAACGCACTTTATCTTCGTATTTTTTTTGTTTCATTGACAAAAGAAAAAATGTGTTCAATATTTTTTTATAATGTAAATAACGGACTTTTTTTAGGACACTAGCCTATTGTCTATATGCATTACTACAATGATGACCCACCTGCTTTCGTGAGATTAAACAACAGTAATACACTGTAAATATTTGGCTTCTTATAAGTTTGTCTGTGTTTATCTGTGCTCCTAACAAGTATATTAAATTAGACTAAAGGCTCTTCGCAACTCCCTTTGCAATTGACAACAGTAGCTTTTTTACCGAACAATAAGGAGTTCTTAAAAAAAAAACAATATTTGAACTTTAATTTACAATCAGTATTAATTCCAAATTCAAATATAGTATTGTCCGAAGTGAGTCTGGCAATGGTCTTGAATAGTTATAATATAAAGTACAGGTCGATTCACAAGAGTTGGCACGAATGGATTGAACGAAAGTAATGTCACCTATCATTGTGTGAGTACCGTCGTTTGAACCGATGTTCGAATTTCAAACCGAAAACCTGTTACTATTTTACACACTAGTATACTTTCATTCACTCATTCAATCCATTCGTGCCAACTCTTGTGAATCGACGTGTACGTCAAATACTGCCGCATACCGGCCTGTTTCGAATGTAAATTGAATAATGAGTTTTGTCGATGACGATGACAACAATTCATTTTTAAGGCAAATTTGGGTAAGCTGCCTTCAAATTACGCATTCAACCCGTTCATAGTGCTGTTAGTTCAGTCGACGTCAAAGATATGTTTACATTTTATCACATCATTCCATCGAAATAAGGTCCAAAAATGTAAACATATCTTTGACGTCGACTACACAAGACTACACAAGCTACAAGGAACCATATTACAGGTCTAAACTGGCAACACGGCTCAAATGGCTAGTTGTCATTGGTCGAGCGAGGTTGTGTCAAATTGAAACTTGTAACCTGCAAATTGTAATTTGTAGCTTTATACGGTCACGAACGTTAATTTGGGAGCCATTTCAAGAAAAATATGCTTGAAGTCGTCAATGTCATTAGAGATGTCAAGTCATTTGTAACTTTTAGGAAAGTCAACCTTGTTGTTGTAGAATGTCAGCAATCCGTCGTAGGATATCATATTCGCAAAACATGATATTCGCAAAACATGACATTCGCAAAACATGACATTCGCAAATCATCATAGTAGCAAAACATCACATTAATTAGCAAAACTTAACTGTTATTAAGACATGAATTAGACAGTGTCGACGGAGCTCCGCTACTGCGGAGCTCCTATTTCTGTGTGGTTTGGCCATCCGGGCCTGCTATAAATCTAACATAACCTAAACCTACCTACGATTTTATAACAAAACCCGACTATTTGTAAATATCATGTTTTGCGAATATCGTGTTTTGCTAGTATGATGTTATGCGTATATGATGTTTTGCTAGTATGATCTTTTGCGAATGTGATATTCTGTAGAGTAACTGAATGTCAGATTGACTTTGGACCTAAGGTGGGTGCCAAATTAAATCTCGTGACTGTACAACAGGCCACAGGTGGCACCGTGGCCCTCAACCAAAGTGACGACCGGGGCCATGAAACCCTTGAGCTCGCGTACTTTTATGGCCTCAGTCTCTTCGTTTGAGGGCTACTATAGGTTAAGTTGTGTGAGATGGTCCCTGATGGTGAGGTGGTGGCAGGTGGTGGGCGGCGAGGCGCTGCCGCCGGGCTGGGAGGAGCGGCAGGACGCCAACGGCCGCACCTACTACGTCAACCACGTGGCGCGCTCCACGCAGTGGGAGCGGCCCACGCTCGCCTTCACGTCAGTACACCACGATACTCTTATTATTTAACTTCAGTTGGTCACAGAACTTTTTCCCCTTGTCATCAACTAAGGTTCAAACTGAAACTTACTGTAAGTAAGCTACTGTTAAAAACGGATCTTTTATTTCATAGGGATTTAAAAACTTAGTGCTGGCGCGTCCATAGTCTTAGATATTTTTTTTAAATCCTTATAAAATGAAAAAATCATTTTCAACAGCGATAAATTGTACATACCTACATGATTGATTTCAAAATTGAAAAGTAGGATATTTGTAGTCAATTTTATGGGAAAAATGCAAGAGTCCAAGAGTCCAAGACAACTCTAGATAAATTAGTCACAGGTAATTACGATATGGGATGTTTTTTTATGATTGTATGTGTCACATTAATATGAAGTTTGATATGAGGTTCTTATTATATGTGAATAGTAATTGCACAGTGTAAAGAGTAACTAACAGTGGGCCGACGCCTTTGATGTTTGCGTAAATGCCGACGCCGCACAAGGCCACAGTAATTACCTAGGGTTGTCACAAACTACACAACTGCCCAAAAAAAGAGGGTAACCCAAGTAACACAAAACACCATTATAAAAAACATACAACAGCACGAACTGACGCGCAAAGCATTATATGCAAATCCTATATCAGCTGTATTTACTTTTCTACAGCTTTTTTAAGAGCAATTTGGGCCCCAAATTATACAGCATTGAGCTTTATAAAGGCTGCTTAGTAGCATTACAATGATTGCACAAAGTTATTATTGAAGTCGGTAAAGAACAAATCACTAGACTTAAAGCATTTATTGCGACCACAGTACAGCCAATATACACCTTATTAATATACAATCTCTAAAACGGAACATATTCAAATGCTAATTGTTTTATTTCCTTTGTAGAAAAGAATTCCTCAATAGATTTAAAAAAAGTTATGTTACATTTAGTATTTATTGCGAGCTTTTGGTGCAGGAGCAGTGAAGATTCGCGAGTATTGTAAATAATTGTGAAAAATAATATTGAATGGCAAGTGAAATTCAGCTGCGGATGTCAGTTTACTGAGAAAACATGTTACGTTTTGTGGTAATATTTCCACGCGCCCTCGTGACAATGCTTTTTATCACAAAAAATATAGAAAATTATAATCGACTCTTAATATGTTTTGTAAAATTATAAGCTCTTAGCTTAATTTTAATGAATAGAGTTGATTTTATAGGCACCGCGCATAAAGTAAAATTATAGAAAGTGCTCTTTTAATCAGAATTTAGTCACTTTTAATCATTTTAATTGATTCCGTAACAAGGGGAAACAGAAAGCAAATGGCGTCAGATAATATAAATGCTTTACGCATTCAACGAAAGTATAATAATGCTGTTAATCTTAATATAGTAACCAAAATACTTTGGGCCTGTTTACCAAAGTATAAGACACTCAATAATAGTATTCAGGTATATTGCAACACTTCATAAGAACATTATAATGTTTGCTGCCATTATACACCATAGTGATTAGTTTCTATCGTGTTTATTAGGGTATCGCAAATCATTTGGTAAAACTTTATTAGCATTATTAGTTTTTTTCCAATCGTTTTTATCCATGGCGACAAAATATAACGCGCACGCACACAAACACGATTATAGTATGTTACTAAAATAACCACTCGCAAAATTGAATTACGATGTAATTATTCCTTGCAATAATAAAAATACATTTCTTTATATCAATATACGACTAAAAGCTTTATTGAAGAAACAGATTATGAAGAAAACGGAGTTAAGATTTTATCAACTGTTTAGTGAATGTTACTATAGGACTAGCATTAAATGAACACAAACACAGATCATTAAAAAGTTTTTGATCTTAAAAAATTGCCACTACAGCTCTGTGCAGGATAAAATATTTCGTTAATGCTTATTTAATGTATTGGGCTTTTCAAATTACTATTATAAGAGTTTAACCTTTGTGGAAGTGTAAAAGCTATTTAAGTTGCTGTATATTATAAATACCTGATGCTTTGGTAGGAGTTTAATCTTTATTTAAGAGTATAGTATAGCTTTAAGCATTTCGAAACGAACCAAATGCTATTAAAAACTATTTTATCTTTGCCGATGCCAATTAAAAGTGTTATTCGGACTTTTGGACATAAATCCATATCCACTTTGGTTAATATATAGGTTACGTGTTACTTGGGAATGGTTTTAGGTTTAAAGTATGTATGTACGTTTCTTTGTTCCGCCATAAAAACGTCTAAAAACGTCCGCCATCTTGGATTCCAAAAATAATGTCATTTTCGTAATCAGCACCCCGAGGAACTTCGAAAATGACACCCATATCATTATATTTAAAAAAAAACATCCGCCATCTTGGATTCCAAAAATAATGTAATTTTCGTAATCGGCACTCCGAGAAACCTCGAAAATGACACCCATATCATTATATTAAAAAAAAAAGGTACGTCCGCCATCTTGGATTCCAAAAATAATGTCATTTTCGTAATCGGTACCCCGAGGAACCTCGAAGATGACACCCATATCGATTTTTAAGAAAAAATAACGTCCGCCATCTTTGATTTCAACATGGATATCTTTTTCGTAATCAGCACCCCCATTATTATTTATAAAAGTCATGTCCGCCATTTTAAATTTGAAAATGGATGTAATTTTTTTGTTTGAGAAAAGTTTAAATTTTTGCTGGCAGGCGTCACGCTTTTACATCCGCCATTTTGTTTACGTTGGCATGACATGACAAAAATGTTGTAAATTAAGCACTATAAAATAATATATTTACCTTTCTTCTGAGTGTGGAAATTGATAACATCGCAGATCTTTATTTGTGCGAGATGATGAATTGCATTCTCGCACAGCACATGTCGTATGCACCATTTTTTATTCTAAACACATCAAAATACAACACACGACACGCAGTAGCCCTGAAAGATATGTCCCGAGCTACTAACAATGGCGACGTATGCAGCTCGGGCTCGCCCTACCCGCCCCTCGCCCCTCACACCCCGCACGATTGCCCTGTCTAGACGGCTTCGTCGAACGACTGTATTGGTTTATAGACTGTGGTAATTGTTTCTATACTTTACAGTTGTTGTGAACAGCGTTATGTATGCCTCGACAGAAAGGGCAATCGATATACTAGTATGAACACTACAGAACTGAAATTACCACTCATCCATCAATTGCGAACTTTCCAGAAATGTACTACTATCTTATCTTATCTTTTTGATGGGGTCCTTACGGATACACTTCGACCCTATGGGATCTTTTGTGTAATTACCCCTCTTTTAGCTCTTAATCTAATGCAGCCTCCACCCCTTCCAAATAGCGGATAGTGGAGTGCAATGGCAGAGCCTTGAAATCGTTCGGTTCTGGGGAGCCACGACCGAGGATTTTCATTCTTACTCCGGCGAGGGCGTCACATTCACACAATAAGTGTTTAATTGTTTCCACCTCCTCGCCGCACATTCTACAATCTGTGTTGTCATCAATGTACTATTATACTTGGGAGCATACAAATCGAGCCACTTTCTATGGAAATTCAGTACTAAGTGGCTCGATTTCTTTGTTCCCAAGTGTAGATTGTCAAAATTAAGCTGTTGTTCTATGAGTGCCTTTGTTTAACCAACCAAGCAATGGTTGTGCATGAGAAATAACATGAATCCTCTCCCGTAGCCGCCACATGAGCACGGAGTCGCAGGCCGAGCGCATGGAGACCGCCGCCACGGAGTTCCAGCGGCGCTTCCACATCTCGCACGACAACGACGAGCGCGTTGCCTCGCCCGCGCCCGCGCACGCGCAGGTACCGTGTCTAGGCAACAGCGGAGTGGCGGGAAACATTTAGGGAAAAAAAAAGTTTAGAAACACAGCGTTATGAGCAGTGGTCGGAATTTTCACGACAAAACATAAGACTGTCGCAATCCAACTGGTGCTAGTTTTATCGATACCGATAGTTTTGTAATGGAAGAAAAAAAAGATCAAAATAAAAATGAAAATGAAAATTCCCTCGACGTCATGGGAGCGAATTTATCAAACTTATTGGACTTGGTATTAACTGGTACTCATTTTTAATTTACTGTCTCAAATGATTATACAATACTGTAAATATATCGGCATACCTTTTTTATTATATATTGGTAAAAGACACGTTTCTAACACTAGCTATGTCTATAGTCGTACGTCTTGCCGTGAAAATTCTGACCCCTGATTATAAGGGATGCCACACGAGTCTGTGCGTTGCGTCAAAAAATACGCGGCATCTCCATCACCTTATGTGTCTCATTATTGTAGGTCAAGTTTCAAGGTTGCAAGTTTCAAGGTCACAAGGGTCAAGGTCGCATACTCAAGCTCTCAGGGTGATAGAGTTTTGAAGGTTTTGGAGATTAATTAATTGAAATATGGATAATGTACTTCAAGGTTGATTAATAGAGAGATGATTAAACTTTCAGCGTTATTAAGTAATTTTTGTATGCTTATAGCGTGAGTGAAAGTTGCGTGAGATAAGTCATATTATAAAAAAATATTAATGTCATGATGTTGCAGCGTTCCTGATTTTTTTTTAATAGTACTTAGTGATGTATTTTTGTTTATGGTTTACACAATTCAACTTGTATTAAGATTGAGACAATGGGATCGTCGGTTCATATTGGAATTATATAATTTTGGCGTGTTATGCTCCGCTTTGTTGCTGTAGCATTTTGTTCCTGGTTATTATATTCATAAAGTCGATATTTATATGGTCGGATTGTATATGCATGATATTTTTCGTAGCATATTTATATTTAATGCATGGTTAATCGGAGGAGTACTTTTTAAATTATAGTAGAGTAATTTAAGTTTATGGGTCTGTTTGCAGGAATGTTTGTAGGAGTAAATTTAGTCCTTTTTATATATAATTGGATTATTCGTAACGTAATTGCCTGATTACTTTAAGTTTTTTTAGTATATATTTGCATTTTTCTGCGAACGCCATACCTGCGCTGCATAAAATCAAATACACATGCTATTTATTTAAAATCCATCGTTACTATGGGGATTTCAAAACCTGAGTAAATTTAATTCTATCCTCGATTATAATCATATACAACATATTTACAATTATTATTGTGCCTTTCATTTTCCATTACAAATGTTGTGACTTACACATGGCAACATTCTACTAATTCCGGCATGGGCTTCCGCATCCGGGACATACTAATACTAACTTAGGTTACTGGCAACACGTCGAAGAACGTCAAAAAATTACATTGTGTTGTCCTCACTTGTCATAGACAATTTACGTCAAAATGCTTAAAAAACGAAGGCGACTAAGCTCATTTGACAAACTTACATATGCAGTTCAAATTATAAGTGATAACTTGAAAAATCTGCATAGTTAAGTTTGTACAAGTATTATTTAACTCTCTAACAGGATAGCAATAGAAGCGGCGGGGATAACTCCGTAGAACCAACACCGTTTTCCACGCCCGTGCGATCACCAGACCTGGACCGGGACTCAAACCAGCCACCCACTGAAACTGAAGTGCCTCAATCAACTAGCTTAAGTAATACCTGTGATAATAATTTAAGAGAGGAGGACGATGTGGTTTGTGCGAACGAAGTCCGACTTAAAATAGACAACGAATCAGATGATGCTCAAGACTGTGATAACGCGATCTCTAGTCAAGAAGAGGCCTTAGGCGACCAATCACGAGACGCTGTTGAACAAATTGACCAATCAGAAGCACGGAATGCAGCAGGAGACCAAACGCAAAATGTTGATGAAACTGACGAAGCGAGCGCAGAGAGCGTAGCTGAACCACAAACAGATATAGATAGAGAAACGGAAGAAAACAAAGAAGAAATTGAAGAAATAGATGAAGATAGAGGAGAAGAAAGGGAAGAGGAAAGAGAAGCCAATGTTGATACTGAAAACACTGGCGTGGTATTACCGACCGTAGGAGAAACAGATGTAGATACGGCCGTAGAAATAGAAGTAGAAAGCGTGGCAGAAGAAATGGAGGAGGCTCTGACGTTTGACGAGAACCATTTCAGTACGCCGACGGGAGGGGCCACGCCTGAACGGTCGCCGTCGAGACGCAGAATGACATCAAGCTCCATGGATGATACTGAGGTAAGAAGTGTAATGTCAGGGTATGTTAATAAGCTTTTTGTTAGGGAACAAGTGGCAGTTACTGAATTGATATACGTCCTCGGCAGTAACGACGACGTTACTTTAATAAGTTAAAAATGGAAGTAAGACGTTAAAAAAGTGGGAAAAACCATAGTCAAACATTTGAAAAGTTCTGCTAGAACATGATTAAGCACCTTTTTAGCAAAGAGTGAAGTTTGAATAACGATATAAAGTTACAATTGACCTTACTGCAATGGTTTAAAAATATTCAATTTGACAGAGTTTTTAAGGATGTTCGTTTTGCTGTCGTTTTCGTGTGCTCCAAGTTTGGCATGGCACCTTGTGTGTTTAATTGTATGAGTGCCGTAGAAGCTAGTCCTTAACTTTAACTTAATAATAGTTGAAGTTTTGCAGTTTTTGCTATAATTAATAGTTTGTGTAGAGTCTACACCAACAGTCTAAGTTTACGGCCTGACCACTACTTCTCGCGGCGGCACTTCCATTGCCTCGGACTACTCGCTACTACTTCATTCTTCTTCTTGCATTTGTAGCGTACGCTACCATTTAGCCGTCGTGCCGATGTCGTGAGGCCATCGCCGCGATGATCGTACAGTAAAAATGTCTCACCTCGTGCGCAAGAACAAAAGAATCAATCCGGCCGCGCCTTTGCTCAGCTGGCAACGCCGCGCCCATAGACATTTGTACCTACTGTACGATCGTCGCGGCGATGGCCTCACGACATCGACACGACGGCTAAATGGTAGCGCACGCTACACATTTGTTTGTTGTCGCTCGACGCAGCCACAGCTGCTGGCGCCGTCTAGAAAAGTAGTGGCCAAGCCGTAACTTGAACGCGATTAAATGACGTTCTATATTTAAATTAAAAAAAAAAACGAACTTTATCTAACGATTGTAAGTGGCTGTAAAATTAGCAATCTGCAAGTAGCCTGCTATGGCATCTGGGACAAAATATATATTTTGCACGATGTAAATATTCGGGTGGCCTATTTTTGACGTTGCTCATAACCTCGGAATTGTTTGGCTTGAAAGTTGAAGTTGCACCTCCATTTTAACTGTTCACAAGCTTTCGCATTCGTGTTTACATACAAACAGCTTTGGTCGAAATCATTCGAGGTCAACACTTTCTTAAGGCTTTGGGTTTAGAAATTAAATGCAGCTGTAATTCGATTGAAAAATACAGCTGGGTAATTCTGGTCATATCTCTAACTTAATAGTTAAATGAAAGTCATTTAATGTTTTTTCAAGGTTCATATTTTTGTGTCATGTCTGAAATATAAATTGGATAAACACATAAATAAATAAAAATAATTCATCGGACTTGATTGTCTCGTTATCTGTTTATAAAAAAGATAAGGAAAAAATAGAGGTCTCTTAAAACTGTATCATTCTATGTATATATTTTAACTTTTTCCTGCATTTAGAAGAGCATTCAAACTTGGCCGTATTATTTTGAACTCTTTTCTAAACATGCAGCGGTTATAGACTACATTAATGGAGGCAAGCTTTCGGAAAATTGTCTATGAAGTCCTGTGAGGTACAACAACCTTTGTGATGTCCGTAACGCAAGAGAAAAACGAAAACTGAAGACATGTAATTTTTGAAAATTCTAATCGCTCGATATGTATGCTCGCTGAGTATGTGATCCTTTACACATACAAACGTTATTTCGTGTGTATTAACAAAATGTGTTAAGTCTTCTAAAACTTGTAGTACCCTTACCATGAGTTACAGTGACCATACTCGCTAGAGTCGAATGCTCTGTTCCTCTCACTATAATATTATACAATACTGTGAGGGACAACAAAGCAAGCCTATGGTAAGGGTACTTTTGGTTGTTTGTCATTAATTTCCTATTCCCAATTTACTTGTTTGTCACTGCATTATGATTGTACAGATTGACATTAATACGACATCGTGTTTGGTCGGGAAAGTTAGTTTTTTTGCTTTCACAGTCGGCTTCAGAACCCATTATTAAGCTAATTGACAAAGCAATATAAATAACTATAGTCGCGCCGTTCTCAATACCCCGATTTGACGTCTGTCAACGAAGTATAAAAACCTCAAACACGCCTTAAACAATATTTAGGCATTGAGCATTAAGCATTACGCATTAAGTTCGCGATTTTGTACTGAGTTGACAGCTATCAAAGCGCGATTATAATCCGACAAAATACGATATCGTACGATTATCCACTACTTCTGTAAAGTTAAACTTTGCGTAAGTATACATATGTCGAGGTTTCTTTGCTTTTGTTTTATGTATTGTTCTAAGATATTTTTTTAGTATTCTTCAAGTTTTCGTTTTCCTCCCGGGTGCTTATTAATAGTAAAATTTAGCTTGTTCGCATATAATAAAGACACTTTACAGATGTTTTAATCGCTGCAGAGAAGGTAGGTAAAAATTTAAGGTATTCCACATGAAATAACATTTACACTTACGTTTCATTTGTCATCCATATTGCTTGTACGCTTGTGCTTACTGCTTCCATGTAGATAGATGTATGAGGCATGTATGATCATAGATGTAATATGCTTAAAGTATATATTTTGTTTTGCATGGTATGTATGTCAGGTTAATGTTGAGCAGGTTCGTCATAATGATCTTTAGTGTCTAAATCAAATATGTATGAATAATCTTATCCCTTTCAGACTGTCCCTTGGAATACCTATATAATAACGTTTGTCCTAACATATCGTTTGTCCGAATTGTCGTTTATTCTAAACTGGTATTCAGCAAAGTCAGGCAAGTATTCCAAAAATACCTGCGGTTAGGTTAGGTTAGGCTCTTATTAGAACAACGCTTTTTTTAAATTTCGGCGGAACGGCTTTAGGATAAACGAAAATTCGGGCAAACAATGCATTAGGACAAATGACGATTAGGGGTTATAGACCCAACAACTAGATACAACTAGGTGATTTATTAGAAAACTACTTCTAAGTTGTTGGAATAGGGGTGACAATATAAATCAAGTGAATAATGGGTCATGAATATTTTTAAATGTCCTATCATTTTTTTGTATCATTCTATGCTATAAGAGTTAGGTATTATTTATTTTCATAGATAATACTCGTAAACGATTCCAATGCGAGTACATGAACACGTTTGCGGGATTCGAAATATTAAAAAAAACACGATCGTTGCAACTCTAAGGCCCATATTAATAAGTGGCTGAAGACATGTCAATGGAAACTAGTTGTAAAAAGCTGTTATTTTAGGACATCTTAGCTGAGTTTATCAATTCCGACCGAAGTGTAAGAACTTGAGCAACAGACAGACAAACTGACCAACATCATCATCTTTATGTTCATCAGCATGAGGTTTAACGGGTTCTCCTTTTGTAGCCCGAAAAATATGAACCCTATTTTCACTAACACTAAGTTCATTAGCCCTAAAATCAAAAACCAGAAGTTTGATTTTTCCTGAATATTCATTAGCCCTAATTTTAGCATCCCGAATTTACGTTATACCTATTTTTTTATATTTCGTTCTAATAATGATTAGTTCAAACAGTCATTAAGACTTATGACTATTAGGTCTATTAATCATTAGGAATAATTATTATTAGTTTAGTGATTGTATGTATGTATGTAACATTAGGGTACATAACTTTAGGTCTAGAAATCAATTAGGACATACAAGTTTAGCTGTCATGAAATTAGCGCTAATGAAAATTATATCAAACGTTGATATACCAAATGAAATTAGCTTTTATGAAATTCGGTCTAGTGGGGGAGGACCAGTTAAACAATATGATGTGGCGAGAACGGTGTCTGTGACTTGTGATGTTTAGGGAAACATAATCTTGCACACTCATTGGACTTCTCGCTCGCACATGGTGAACACGTGCTCATGTCTAATTAATGCTTAAGTAAATGATGGGCTTAATTTTGAGTTTGTTTTTGTAGTTATTGTAAAAACACCATTGCATTGTTATGTAGTATTTGTTAACATTATAGGACGCTTCGTATTATAGTACTGTTCAGGAGCTAATGTGTGCAAAAAAAAAAAACTTGGGCGGTATTAAAATAATTATATTGTAGTGTAAAACAAAATGTTGATAGTTATTTTATTATCTATTCGATATAAAAGAAAAAGGTTAAAAGTACCAAAATTATCGTAAGTTTAATCGCAACTTTACAGCGATATTTATTGTAGGCTTTGACGACGAAACCAGCGACCAAAGTCACAATACGTGCACAGAAATGTTATTAATACTCACGAACGGGCAAGTTAAGTTTGCCGGTTAATAATTCGGTTTGTTCCTCGTAGATAACCAAATTTGATAACAGGTTACCTGTAAGGAAAATATTTTTTCGTAGCCGGTTTGGTTATCAAATATAAATTTATTGTCCTCATAGAATACCGGCATATTATTTGGTTATCTAAAAGTTCTTCTTAGCTAACCAGGGGCCGATAGCATAATAAAGTACAAGCTAATAGTATTGGAGGTTTGTATGGATTTTTACTAATAGTATGGGCTAGTACTTTATTATGCAATAGGTTAACAAAGTGGAATTACCCATAGGATTATCTCGTGGAAATTGTATCACTCTAGATGAACATAAGGAATAAGACGAAGAAATATTTTTCCTTATAGACAACCAGTTTTCAAAATTGGTTAACCACGAGGACCAAGCCTTTGTGATGTTAAGAAGGGACGTTTAAAGTGTCAAGCCCTGGTTGTTATTAATATAGACGTCTGAAGGTTGTTTGTCTGTAGGACGAGACGGATAACCAGTCGACGGACAGCACGCGGAGCAGCAGCGCCAGCAGCGCGCAGAGCCAGAACCTGCCCAACAGTGACGGTTAGTACCAACGCTATTCACAGATGTAGGTCATACACATTCGAAAAAACAAAAGCTGTCTTTTTTTGGATGGACATATGCTGTTGGTGGTATGCACCGTTACAGCTTCTCAGGGCGTTGGGTGGTCAGCCCCAGTGAGCGGGGCACATTTACCCAGATTTTTGTACTGCGCGTGGGGCTGCAATGAAAAGCCGAGCTGGCCGAGCCGGCTGAGTAGGAATGTAAAAGTGGTCTGTTCTGTGGCTTGTGTGAATATAAGTTATGTTTTTATCTGATAGGACTAAAGTAGACCTGACGCCTTTTATGCGGATAAAGGTTCAGCTAGAAAATTAAGCTTTAAAATTGCTTCCGGTATGTCCACAGGAAAGACTTACCTAAATCTGTGTATTTTCCTTTACCACGGGTGCGAACAAATTGCTGCATCTATCGGATCGTGGAACAACAGTGTGAACTTGTTTGATATATCACCGCTGATTTACTAAGTGACACATACGAAGCGGTCGTCGCTAGATTCTAGCTCATATGTTGATGCCAATAGGGATGATCTGTCTACGATTTTTTATACGAGATACGAGATTCTCGAAATACAGTCTGAAGCAGTTTATAAAGTGTTTTCAAACTTGTAAAAAGGCTTAGGTGTCCAATTTCGGTGCTTCTTTATGACTACTATTCATTGTTACAATTCTACCAGTGTCAATTTTGGAAGCTCCAATGTAATTTGTTATACGAATTGAAACTTAATTCGAACAAATTAAGTTTTGAATCCGCATACCAAATTTCAAGGACATATTGGAGTTTGAAACTTATCATCTCAAATGTAGTTGACTGTGGCGTTCAAGGGTGAAATTACACGTTTTTAGAAAAACTATATATTTTCTTACGACATGGCCTACGTGTTAATTTAATTAGACAAGTAGGCTAACATTTGAACTTATTTAATTTAAAATAATACAGTTTTGAACAATAATATAGTTGGAAACGGAGGATACGATGTTGTCCCTAGGTTTTGTATGAAAAAAGTGCATTTTCCCCTCAGCTACCCGGTATTTTCGATGATTAAAAAATATTTGAGGTGTTTAACGTGTGGGGTCCATAAATTTGATGATCTGATTTTAATATTCATACATCATTACTAACCATAAGTCGCCAGGAAAGTTTTAATACCGCAAAAGAAAAGGAGTACTTTAAAAGTTGATTCACCCTCAAAAGGTGTAATATATTGTTGATGCAGGGCTCCCTGCGGGCTGGAGCATGCAGCGCGCGCCGAACGGGCGCGTGTTCTTCATCGACCACAACCAGAAGACCACCACCTGGATCGACCCCCGGACAGGTACGGGAGCTCCTATAGGTGACACGATTTTATATTACTACAGGATGTACCCTTACCATGAGTTACGATTAACGTACTCGCTAGCGAGTCGAATGTTCTGTCGCTCGCAGACCTCGCAGTATTGTTATAGAGTGCGAGGGACAGAGCAGTCGACTCGCTAGCGAGTAAGGTTATTGTAACTCATGGTAGGGGTAATGGAAGGCTTTTTGATATAATTAATATAGTTTGAGCTTTCTCCGCTTATAAAAATGTTAAATGATATATTTTATGAAAAGTATTACATCTACTTTATTATTATTACTTAATTAAGAAAACGTAAAATTTTCCATTGTCCATCGAAAATTAACGCCGGGTTCTATGGCCGAGCTATTATGATTGAGGAGTAAAAGCGTCATTAACTTTGTTTCTTAAGGATTTACAACGTTTTAAAACTGTTTTTGCGCACTTTTATAGTAGTTCAAGTGTCTTAACTATAAAAACGAGCTAAAATTACTTAACGTAATCTTTTAAAATCTTGAAACGGTGCATTTAGCCCTCAGTTAAAATAGTCCCGCCCGAGCTGTTTATGAATTGCATGGTTCATTTTCGTTAAAATTTGGAAAAAGAAAACGTTTTTATAACTGTGTGTGTACAGTGTACAGCGCTACCATTTTCTTAATAGCGGTCGGCAATCTTCGTTTTTTTGACACACGAGTGACAAATATATTGTCACTTGCAAGTGCAAGCGTGATAGCGATAGCCAGCCGAAAGTTATTAAGAATCCAGGAATGCTCTATACAATATTTCTAAAATCCATCTATTTACATCTAATTATAAACCTTTAAAAAAATTAATGGTCACTTCAAAAACTTTGACGCTGGCCTAGTGGGTAGTGACCCTGCCTACGAAGCTAGCGGTCCTGGGTTCGAATCCCGGTAAGGGCAGATATTAGTGTGATGAGCGCGAATATTTGTTCCTGAGTCATGGATGTTTTCTATATATATAAGTATATATTTCTCTATATAAGTATTTATATCGTTGTCTAGTACCCATAGTACAAGCCTAGAGCTTAGTTTGGGACTAGGTCAATTGGTGTGAGGATTGTCCCCTTATATTTAACTAGCTGTTCCCGTGTCCACTTCGTTGTGCAAATTTTCCCGTTAATTCCCGTTCCTGTGGGAATTTCGGGAATTCCTTTCTTAGTGCACCTCTACAGTACCTAAGCTACGTCCCTTCCAAATTTCAAGTGCCTACGTTTACCCGTTTAGGCTGTGCGTTGATATGTCAGTCAGTCAGTTAGTTTCTCCTTTTATATATTTAGATATTTAAAAAAAAAGCCAGTCTAATAAGTTTAACCCTTAAATGCATAATGATGTAGATTTACATGCGTACCGTGTATGCGTTTCCGTTCGTGTGGTTGCCGGGTTAGAATAGTGCCACTCCATATCTTCCCGTGGATGTCGTAAGAGACGGCTAAGGGAATAAAGGCGTATAGTACTGTTAGGCGATGGGCTTGCAACCTGTCACTAATACACTGGTAAACATCTTAGCCTAAAAGTGCAAAATGTGGTTACAGAATTGTTAACAAATTATTACAGTTGTTGGTAATTCTGTAGCTCTGCCTACCCCACTCTGGGAATAAAGGCGTGAGTTTATGTATGTATGTAGATTTACATCGTATATTTTAAAGTTCAATTTCAAACATAAATTTTAAGCAAATTTCAATCTTAGAACTTATGCAGTAAGATTTGTAGCTTTATCAAAATTCAAATTTGGAAATGAACTTTAAAGACGCGTTCGATTTTCGAAACGCTATGCATTTAAGGGTTAAACAAAGCCCGCTCTTCCGCTACGTGTTTGGTGTGAACGATGGCGTGTGTTGCGCAGGCTGCGCGTCGCACCTGCCGGCGGCGGCGGCGGGCGCGGAGGCGGACGAGCTCGGCGCGCTGCCCGAGGGCTGGGAGGAGCGCGTCCACACCGACGGCCGGATCTTCTTCATCGACCATAGTGAGTACACAGGATACATCAATCTCATGATCTAACCCAGAATTGACTTGAATAAAATATACGAGTACCGTAAAATGGGGTCACCGGGGGTGGTTGCCGGGTTAGAATAGTGCCACTCCATGTCTTCCCGTGGATGTCGTAAGAGACGGCTAAGGGAATAAAGGTGTATAGTACTGTTAGGCGATGGGCTTGCAACCTGTCACTAATACACTGGTAAACATCTTCGCCTAAGTGTGCAAAATGTGATTACTGAATTATCAAAAAGTTTTTAGAGTTGTTAGTAATTCTGTAGCTCTGCCTACCCCACTCTGGGAATGAAAACGTGAGTTTATGTATGTATGTATGTAAAATTTGTGTAAGTACTGAGTAGGGGATTAAGGGGTGTCCATTTAATACTTGTTCTTATTTGTAACAAGTTATGACTTATTTTAGGTTGTGTCCCTACTCACCCCTTAATCCCTGCTCACCCCGTTTTACGGTACTAGTGATTAATTAAATATCGACTAAGTTTTATCGACTTCGTTAAAAAGCAATTTTAAGTCCCTTTCCATAATTAGCAAACCGCTTTGTTTTATACTAATCGCAACTATTAACAATCGATATCCAACATTGACTCTTGACTCGAGTAATTTTGATACCTTTGAAATTACATTGTATAACAATTTATTTAGCGTAAATGTTATTCCTTAGCATTTCGACGAATTGAGAACCTTCTCCTTATTATTTTTTGATGTCCGCTAGAAATGTGAAAAAAGATCGTTCATCTTCATGGATAACTGAACATTCAGATATAGGTAAATGAAGGTACAACTTGCTTTATGGTGCAATGTTATAACAACTTAATTCACTTGATAGTAACAGTATAAACTTCTTATATAAAAGATGGGCCAACTCATATTGGTATATGGCCCATTGGATTGCTATTGTTATATTTTCTAAGAGCTAATAAGACAAGGTAACAACAGAAGTTAATAGTTATAGTTAATTCAATTTGGAATAGACGTCCTCCCTGATCCTGATTCTTTAAAGTAGGCGAGCATTTTGTTTGCGGCCAACCAGCTATTACCACATCCTCGTGTGTTAAAGAAATTAGGAACAAGAGTATAACGTAATGACTCTGTGTTATAGACACGCGCACCACCCAGTGGGAAGACCCCCGGCTGTCCAACCCGCAGATCGCCGGCCCCGCCGTGCCCTACTCGCGGGACTACAAGAGGAAATACGAGTACCTCAAGAGCCAGCTACGCAAACCGGTAGGTGTTCGCAGGGGCCTACTAAAAACTGTTGTATCAATAAAAAAACATTCAAAATTCAAAATTTTTATTCAGTAAATAGGCCACATGAAGGCTCTTTTACACGTCGGTAATATAGGCATTATTTAAACTATACGTGACCTAGCATGTATGCATATTTATTTAACAACACAGAAAAGTTTTTTACAAAGGCGAACTTATTCTTTCAAGGGATCTCTCCCAGCTAACCCTTGAGCGATTGAGAAAGATTAAAGGTTGTGCGTTGTAATTGGGTTTTTAATTAGTTCGAAATTTTTAAACTTTTCGAACCAACAACAATATTTTAATTCAACTGTAGTTTACTTAATTGTATTCGTAATTTACTCTTACTACTTACTAGGCTAAAAACGTCACATTAAAGTTATTACAATATCTGACACGGCCATTTTGAGTTATAATTATAACACGTCCTACAATGTTCGGACAAATCGGAACCTATAAAACGTCTTGGCCTGTCAAGTCTTATTTTGTCTAATTGTGTATATTAGTTTGTTTTGGCCTTCGTCTGAGTAAAAGTATATTGTATTTCATCATTCCAGAGCAACGTCCCAAATAAATTCGAGATCAAAGTGCGACGCAACTCGATCCTAGAGGACTCGTACCGCATCATCAGCTCCGTGAGCCGCCTCGACCTGCTCAAGACGAAGCTCTGGGTCGAGTTCGAGTCTGAAGTCGGCCTGGGTGAGTAACTTACTTTCGGAAGAGTGGAGAAGATCTTTTTTTTTTTTTTTTTTTTTTTTTTATGGCATCGAGTAGACAAACGAGCACACAGGCCACCTGATGGTAAGTGGAAACTGTGACCCATAGACATTCGCAATCACAAGACTGCAATGCAATCCTAAGACTGCAAATGCGTTGCCAACCCTGAGGCTAAGATGGAATGCCTCTATGCTAGTCATTTCACCGGCTGTCTTATCCCCAAACCGGAACACAACAATGCGAACACTGCTGTTTGGCGGTAGGTTAATGGATAAGATGGTGGTAGCGATCCGGACGGACCCTGCACAAGGTCCTACCACCCGCAAAAAATCTAGAATGAGATAAAAAAAAAAAAACTGTTTATTTCCTTTGATTACACTACATTATTATAAACTTAACTACAAATCTTAAATATTAAAGATTTTATGAGTTAATTAGTCTTAACTACTTAATAATTAACTATTGTTATTGTTATTTATTATAATTATACATAGATGATATGTCTCTTACGATTTCAAATTAAATAACGAAGTGAATGAAACAGGGTATGTGAAGTTTATTTCCATTTTCTTGAGTTGCGTTCAACTACGCGCCGGTTCTCTAGAACGTTTCTCGTGCGTATTATAGGAATTTGGAATGAACTTCCTGCTGAGACTTTCCCATTGCGCTTCAATTAGGGGCTTTTTAAAAAGAGTGTCATTCAATTTCTTCGGGACCGTTTGCTCATTTGTGAATGTCTTTAGGCAGACAGCGTGTTGGCGTTTGACGTCTCCATTAAGACCATAATGTCCACGTTCCCACTTTAAAATTTACCCATTTGTTTATTGTTTGGCCTTTTGGCCAACATTTTTTTCGCAAATTATATCGTGTCCCAACCGTTTCATTTGCCAACCAACATTTTTTCTGTTGCTGTAAATATTTCAGTATTTATTTCAGTACCATCGTGTAGAACCCTATTGGTTACGTTAGGTTAGTTTCGTTTATATAAAAATCCTGAAATATTTACAGTTAAGTACAGATAAAAAAGAGCGGGTTGACAAATGAAACGGTTGGGAAACGATACATTTTGCCAATCATTTCTGCCAAAAGTCAGACAACCATTTTGTTCATCTTCCTCTTATCTATAGTCACTTATTTTTAGACTACGGCGGCCTCGCCCGCGAGTGGTTCTTCCTCCTATCAAAGGAGATGTTCAACCCGTACTACGGCCTGTTCGAGTACTCCGCCATGGATAACTACACGCTGCAGATCAACCCCAACAGCGGCGTGTGCAACGAGGAGCACCTCAACTACTTCAAGTTCATCGGCAGGGTCGCCGGCATGGCGGTGTACCATGGGAAGCTGTTGGATGGTAAGTCCACTTATTTTTTGGCAGTTGTAAGGTACTAACGTCGTGGAATGAAAAGGTTGACCACCTTAAGATCTGTTTTTGCTTAGTAAACATCGCTAACTCGTGGCATTTAGGTAGCACTTGACAGATTAGCGATGAGACAGGTTTACTAGGTTACTTTTCAGATAAGATAAAATAATAAAATCATATTACCTACATGGTCTTAGGATAGCATGGTCATAGCAGTGTTCGCATTGTTGTGTTCCGGTTTGGGGGTAAGACCGCCGGTGAAATGACTAGCATAGAAGCATTCCATCTTAGTCCTCAGGGTTGGCAACGCATTTGCAGTCTCAGGATTGCATTGCAGTCTTGTGAGTGCGAATGTCTATGGGTCACAGTTTCCACTTACCATCAGGTGGCCTGTGTGCTCGTTTGCCTTCTCTATGCCATAAAAAAAAAAAAAAAGTAAAAAATGACGAATTAGGTTTGATCACTAGTTTAAAAACATCAATGTCAATGATATTGTCATTCATGAACTTTTTTGTGAAACAGATTTTTTCCACATAATGGAGGAAATCATTAGAGAGCATCCAGAACTACACGGTGGCAAGGTAAAATTTTCTTATACCAAGTGGATTTTTCAAATAGAAGACGTAGGCTGACTTGTAAAAATTTAGAACAAATATTTATTGTTTATCACGAATGTCATATATTAATGATTGAAAATACTTTTTTTCTCATTGGTTTCCTTTTCTCGACTCGTACAGGAAGAACATTGTCACATCACTAGTCTGTTAGAAACTGTCAAGTGCTACCTAAATGCCACGAATTAGCGTGGGTAGTTATCAGTATCTGCTTATCGACCGAGTATGACACATTCCGTCATAATGAATTTCATTTCACTACATGGCCCACAGATACATGGTTACCATGGTCACGTTTAAACAACAGCCACTATTGGTTCAAACTGAACTCAAGTAGTATTGGTCGTTACAAAAGTTTTGGTATGGTCACGTATAAACAACAGCCACTATTGGTTCAAACTGAACTCAAGTATTTATTGGTCGTTACAAAAGGGTTGCTATGGTCACGTATAAACAACAGCGACTATTGGTTCAATATTATTTCTCTCGTCTGTTACACAGTTTAAAAAGTTAACATGTGCTTGCAACGCGTAAATGGATTTATTTGAAAACTGGTCAACCTTTTCGGTCCACTACTGTACAAGCCATCTAATAGTAAATGCGACACCATGGATTTTAAGATCGTTGCAGAGGGTTGTCTTTAGATTTTATTACAATTATCTTTATATATCGTCCATTTGTCGGAAAGTAGTCCTTATTAGGGAACATGAGTGCTGTTCCTATCTAACTATTCAAGCAGGCACAAGCTGGGGTGCTTCCGCAACTGTTCTGCGTACCTCCGCCCTTGCTCTGGTGTACTCAACTGCAGAGTACTGCGCCCCCGTATGGTACCGCAGTGCCCATACAGCCAAGATCGACACCCAGCTCAATGAAGTGATGCGCCTAATCTCGGGGGTAATCAAATCTACACCTCTTCCTTGGCTGCCCGTTTTAACACACATCCCACCTCCCGAGCTGCGCAGACAAAAAGCGGCTGCCAACGAGTGGAAAAAGTGCTTTTCGCTAAACGGCTCTAAACCCATGCCCATTAGGTCCACTTTGGACGATCTGCCTCCCTCCCGTCTTACTTCTAGGTCCTCAATATGGAACGACGAGGGACTTAATCACCCGTACCACATAAACGAGGTTTGGCGTGAGGGATGGCGCCTTTTTAATGGTACTAATGTCACCCTCGTAACAGACCCCTCGAAGAAATTGCCTGGCATCTTCGCCGACCGAAAACTCTGGACCCGTTTAAATCGGTTCCGAACTGACCACGGGAAGACCAACCATCACCTACACAAGTGGGGATTGAGGGAGTCACCAGAATGCGACTGCGGAGCACCGGACCAGACCCTCTCCCACGTGGTAAATGATTGCCCACTCCGCTGTTTTCCCGGTGGCATGGAGGAACTTCATAAATTTTCGCCAGCCGCGGCAGACTGGCTGACACACCTGGACATCGACCCTTGATCCATGCAGGATGAGTGCCATACGCAATGATGATGATGATGATCAGATACGATCTTGAGAAAGTAAAGGGACGATCCATGTAAAAGAAAAAACAGACTTGTCTGATCGATCAACGCACAGCCCAAACTGCCTAGCTACTCAAAATTTAGAGGGAATATTTCTTGGATATCCTTGGGGTATACTAAGGGATTTTTAGAATTTCAGCCCCTAAAGGATTAAAATAGGGGGAGTAAGGGGATATTTTGTGGAATCAGCTGTCGGCGTCTGTATTTCCGAACCAATACGACTTGGGGGCGTCAAAAAACGGGCGCTGTCCAGTAAGATCCCCTGGTAGGATCCCTCACGTACAAAATTAATAACTAGGGGATCCTACCAGGTGATCTTAATGGCCATCGCGAAAAAACAAGCCTACTCTTTTCTCAAAGGCCGGCAGCGCACCTGTCATTCCTCTGGTTTTGAGGGTGTTTATGGGTCGCGGTGATCACTCACCATCTCCAAAAAAAACTATTTCTACGCGTATGAAGTCACGCGAGTGCTCTAGTTTAAAGATATATTTATTTTTACAGCGTTCTTCATTCGACCATTTTACAAGATGATGGTTGGCAAGACTATTGAACTGCAAGATATGGAGTCTGTCGACTTGGAGTACTACAATTCGCTCATGTGGATCAAGGTATAAGTATAACTAGACCACCAGCCTCGTATTTCAACTTGACAATGATATGTGACAGGTGACAATTCGCTATACATTGCATATTTAACAAGCTTTCACGTCAATCGGATACATATCAGCTGTGTAATGAAATGTAACTTTTCCCCTGTCATTGTCATAATGGTGAAATAGGGGGATGATTGACTATGCTGACTTATCGACAGGTAGTACGGCTGTTCGACTCTCTGACCTTATTGACGACCAATTGACGATCGACCATCCGACTGACTGAATATCAATTGACCGGTGGCGGTTAACCAACTGACTGTTGATCATGTGGTTATAGGATTATCAACAAGTTTTTTTAGGGTTGTTAGTAATTCTTTAGCTCTGCCTACCCCATAGTCATAGTCATATTCATTTATTGCTTTATGTTGTACAATGAGATCTTAAGAATACAGTAGGCAGCTTCAACATAAACCCTCCAAGGGCACCGCAAAAAGACACAATAAAATACTTACATGTCTATTTAGGAAATCACATTTATATTATAATATTATAACAGATTAAATTTAATAATATAAGGCAAACAGATTTTATTCACTCTTGTAACGCAAAAAACTCTTACAAATTATAAAAACATTTTGAAATCAAAAAACTCCTTAACTTACTACAAAATATAGACTGAAAAAATAAATATACATAGAGATCTATATAAATATCGATTTTGGGAATGAGCGTGAGTTTATGTATGTATGTATGTATGTTGACGGGTTGTCTTACAACCCATTAACCTTTTGATTGACTTCATCAATCGATTCATTAAGTAACTAGCTGACCGGCTTATTTTCAACAGTTTAAAGATGCATGTAATTGTTACAGGAGAACGACCCGTCGGAGCTGTACCTCACGTTCTCGGTGGACGAGGAGCAGTTCGGGAAGACGATCCAGCGCGAGCTGAAGCCGGGCGGCGCCAACATCGCCGTCGACGACGTCAACAAGGACGAGTACATCAAGTCAGTAGCGCACACACATACAAGTTATACAGTCTGTACATATAAAAATAAACATCTTCAAATTGACGCAGCAACATATTTTGGCAAAACACAACTCTTCCACTGGTTTAAAATATTTTCCTACTCCTGGTACTTTTATCTGTCATTTACATAGTCACCAACACTAATATAAGAACATACATAATATGACCGCAGAATAATCCTGGGAAAAATGTATCTAGTCTATGCCCCAAAACAGCGCTTGTGCTTTTTTGAGCCATAACGACACACCTAACTGCCAAAGCTTACTAAACCTACGTTAAACTTTGACACAGATACAAAATATAGACACTACGAATAAACGCCGCTGACCGTGCGAGTATTAAGCGCTTCAAAGCGTTGCACAATCGGTTTAATAATAATATTTTAACGATTTCATAATCACAAGAGGGGCTAAAAAACCTAATGTCAAATGAATTCTGTTACCCTAATTGGTCGATTGGAGCTGTATTCTGGCTGGTTGATACCAAAAAAAAAAAAGTTAAATTAGTTAAAGAGTATACGTACCAAAAAGAACCTACCGTTCCTATTGACAGTCGATGTGTATTGTGATTGGTGGATTTTATTTTTGGCTTCGTTCGATCGTACATTTTTTTGCTTAATTTTGCATTTCATTCGAAACCTACATACATATACATACATAAACTCACGCCTTTATTCCCTGAGTGGGGTAGGCAGAGCTACAGAATTACCAACACTCTAAAAACTTGTTGATAATTCTGTAACCACATTACCACCATTAGTAGAAAAAGTATAGTTCGCTTTCTGCTCACATGGTAACACACGCCACTCGTTTATTTTGACCTCTCTTATACAACTGTTGCATAAACTACTATAATATAATAAATGTGTCTTCTATAAATTGTCTCCAGGCTAGTGATCGAGTGGCGGTTCGTGAGCCGAGTACAGGAGCAGATGTACGCGTTCCTGGAAGGCCTCGGGGGGCTGGTGCCGCTGCCGCTGCTGAAGATCTTCGACGAGAACGAGCTGGAGCTGCTGCTGTGCGGCATCCAGCACATCGACGTGCGCGACTGGCGCGCCAACACGCTCTACAAGGGCGACTACCACGCGAACCACCTCGTGGTGCAGTGGTTCTGGCGGGTCAGCACATTCATATTACCAGGGCTCTGACAAGTCATCGCAGAAACTGATACGGACATGGGACAAGACTATTATAGAGTCGAGACTTAAAATTATTATTTATTATTAGCTGATATATTATTATCGTAATTAATAATTTAACATTTGACCTTTTTAGTCGCATATCTGTCATGAATTTGTCAAAGTGGCATGCTTCAAACAGTTTTGTGGTGACAAATTAAACTAATACAATTATTTGCTTAATTACGATTGCTGGGAAGATGTCATAGAAGTGTTTCGGCAGTTTCGAGTAAAAGGTTCGAAAGTATTTTATAACAACTGTTTACTTTTTTATATCTAACACAAATGATTAAATAAAACATCGGTTTGTTCCAGACAATGCAGAAGTTAATGGTTGCGTATGTGCAATGCAACCATCAGCATTACATTTTTTTTTAATGGAAGTACCTTTACACATGTATGGTGAATTTTGGGTTGCAGTAATAGATGTCATTGAAAAATATAATTAAATAATATTGTACATAATGCGATTCTATTGATCTTGTTCTATTACCGTCTTGCGATTGTTTTGCGATGACTTGTCCGAGCCCTGCATATTACACATTATATTGGAGAATGAGGGAAAGACCTGGGATAAACAAAAACATACAGTTTATTAGCTTCTGCCCGCGACTTTGTACGCGTAGATTTCGATTATCGTTATTCCTTGAGATGAAAAGTAGCTTATGTGGCACTCCAGGGTATATGCTATCTTCATTCTAATTTTCATCCAAATCCGTCCAGCCGTTGCCTCGTAGTAAAAAAAAAGATAAGACATTTATTCAGTAAGTAGGCCGCACGGGCACTTTTACACGTCAAGAATCTACCAGCGCTTCCCAAGAGGAGACACTGCTGAGAAGAAACGCCGCAAGAAACTCAGCAGTCAGTAGATAAAATAACTCATACAAACTTTCGTAATTATAATATTAGTAGGATGACAGAGCTTGTGTAAGACTGGGCCTTCCGCTCATACTGACCGTAAAAATAGCCTTCAAACATCATCAACATCGTATTGACCAATCTCCCGCTCGCTGTTTAGTTGACCTACGAAAATATTGATCACTTCACACAGTAAACGTTAACCTATATCATATCAGACAATACTATATCATTTTCAACCCACGATGTCTCGCCCCACCACTTAATTCAACATACATTGACGCAACACTGGCAAACTTCTTAGCCTAGTTGTGCAAAACGTGGCTACAGAATTATCAACAAGTTTTTAGAGTTGTTGGTAATTCTGTAGTTCTGCTTACCCCACTCTGGAAATAAAGGCGTGGGTTTATGTATGTATGTATGTGTACTGTGACGCAACCCAGCAACGTCGATGTGTCGCCTTGGATTGAAAACGGTTACGTACCACAGGGTCGAATTTCAGTTACCATTTCGACGCGCTGGCTTAGTGGGTAGTGACCCTGCCTACGAAGCTAGAGTGGTCCTGGGTTCGAATCCCGGTAAGGGCAGATATTTGTGTGATGAGCGCGAATATTTGTTCCTGAGTCATGGATGTTTTCTATGTATTTAAGTATATATATTTCTCTATTTAAGTATTCATATCGTTGTCTAGTACCCATAGTACAAGCCTAGAGCTTAGTTTGGGACTAGGTCAATTGGTGTGAGATTGTCCCGTCATATTTGTTAAATTGTTTCGTTACTTTCAATTACTGTTTTTTTTCTGAAACCGTTTGATTTTCCTACATGATCAGAAAAAAATGCTTATGAACTTTCGGACAAATGAAAGAATTGAAAAACAAAACTTCAGACTTACGATCTAATACCTTGAATACATCATAGTATGTTAAACATTTGCATTGGCTTGACATATACTTATCTATCACGATCAAGTCTTTGAGCGACCACTGGCTTCATATCCCCATCTCTGTCCCTCAGGTGGTGCTGTCGTTCTCCAACGAGATGCGGTCCCGCTTACTCCAGTTCGTGACAGGCACGTCGCGGGTACCTATGAACGGGTTCAAAGAGCTCTACGGCTCCAACGGGCCGCAGCTGTTCACTATAGAGAAGTGGGGCGCGGCAGAAAACTATCCCAGAGCTCATACGTGGTAAGTATTGTTTATTGACGGAAGTGGTAGTTGATGTTTGTATGTGTATCTTCCCGATTATCTCAAAAGCTTCTGAATTGATTTGCATTTTTTTTTCGGAATTATAATCCTTGTACTCCTGAGATGGTTCTTGGATATAATAATGTATGACTTCTACGCAGGGTGGCTTTTAGCAAGCTCGACACATCCTAGAGAAATTCGGCGTGCCATAATACGAGTATTTTAACCAAAAGTCGACTTTACTTTGACTGACATAGGATAATTTGTAAAAAAAAAAAATAGGCTTATTATTGTTTTTGAATTATTAATATTGTAGAAATATTTTTTAGTAGTGGCTTAGAGCGTGATCGTGAAGTACCGAGTTCGAGTTGGTCACCATGTACCAATGAGTTTTTCTGACTTAAGTGAGTGTAATTGCCAGTGATCGGAAATAGGTGAGCTAATTTGCCTAAACTTGACGCATATTCATTCAAGCGTGAGCGAAATGGGAATACATTATTGAATGAAAGTGCATCAAGTTTAGGCAAATTAGCTCTACCTATTCCGATCACTGGTAATTGCACATAAGATCCTAAAGGATCGAAGTGTATCCGAAAAGATAAAATAAGATTCTTATTGCTCTTTAGCGGGAGACGGAACTTTTATGAAACTCCGCTTTTGTACTGCATCTTATCAGATATAATCGTCTAAGTTTCCTTATGCAATTTAAATAGATAAGAGCCGATAACTCTTACATGGCCCAATCGTAAATCAAACCTAGCTGGTCAAAAACGTTTGAGTTAAGGGTTAAAACCACCTTAACTTAAAGGCGGAGACCTCCATTCGGGCATTAAAAAACCCCTGTTAACATCTCGTTGCCATAATACGTTTATATTTCATGGTGTTTTCCGCTTATTCGTTCTATATAAGTAACCATCACCGTGATATTATAATATAATGGTGGTGACTTCAACAGTTTCAACCGCATCGACCTGCCTCCGTACGAGAGCTACCAGCAGCTCCGCGAGAAGCTCGTCAAGGCCATCGAGGGCTCGCAGGGCTTCGCCGGCGTCGACTGAGCCCCCGCGCACTCTCCACCGACGCTTGCAAAGCGGGGTTAGGAGCGGTACTGTGACAAAGTGCAAAGAGAACCTTCAACTGTCGTTTACATGGGATACTTGGTTTTCGTATTGATTTTTTATTTGGCCTTGGCTAAGTTATTTACATCATAAATTAATTAAATGCATTGCCTTATAGACCAAAGGTCATATCTGCAACAAGGATCGAGAAACTATTCACCGTACGGATCTTATATGTCGATTTGTACTCAGTATCTGCCATTTCACTACATTAAAACCGGTAAATTCGTGTTAGAAAAGCATTTTTTTTTATTATACCTTCTTTTTAATATGTGTAAAGAGAAACCTATAGAAACTATAATGATAGGTTTGTTTTATAAGTATTTTGTAAACTTAAACGATTACAGATAAATAGGATAAATGGAATAGCATGGGAACGAAAATTCCACCATGTTATAAGTAATCTAAAAAAACATTTAATCTCATTATCAAGCTATATATCTACCTATAATTTCAGAAGTGAAGGTTTTTAAAAGCACCGGGTGTTTTGAAGCTGATTATAACATTGATAACCCTTGGGCGAAATATACTTTGTTTTTTCATAATAATGGTCAAATACAATAACAAACACTTATATCTAAATATTGAAAAAAATAAACTAGCTTATTCATCCAAAATAGTGAACAGCTAAACTGATTTTAGTGAAATTGAGTACAGATAGTTTATAGCCTACAGACGAACAAAGAGTATTTTTCATTCCGGAAAAAAGACAGATCCCGAGGGAATAACGATAAACGAATTCTACGCGGAAGTTGCGGGCAAAGATAATTATAAAACTTAGATTAAACTCGCGAAGCCATCAAAGTGCCATTTCGTGTCGCCCTTATTTAATTTCATACTAAAGAAAAGTATAAAACGATACGAAAACTAAGTATTTACATTTAAACATGATTTTTCTAGCTTGAGACGCAGTAACACGCATTTTTGCTAGAAACTACAAGAACAACTTACCGAGTACAATTTTTCACATGGTGAAGTTTAAAACTTATTAAAAAGTGAGAAATTGTACTCAATTTGTTTTGGTTGCCTTCCGAAGATATATTCTACGATTATAGAATATATTATGGTTAAAAAAAGTGTATATCGACTGCGAATATTGTATAAACATAGCAATAACTGTTTTCTATTTAAAGCGTAATGTTATAAAAGCAACAGGATTTCGCTTTAAACAAAAATCCTCGATAAATACTATAAATAAAACTCAATAAAAACGTTTGTCACAGCTTTAACGTTAATAGGAGTTACTCAATATTCTAAAAAAATATTGAACAGTGTTTAATTTTAATCAGCTGTATTTGAATGACATTATAATCCGACAAATTAATGTGCAATCTTCTCACGGTACCATAAGAAGGTCGCACACAAATTGGTCGGTATATATCTTGCTACCTCGTACTAGACTGGTTATGTGGAAATACTTAAACGATGATATCCAACGACTAGTGGACTTTATTAAAACTATTCTAAAAATTGACAGTGCCTATAGACTAAGTACATGGTAATAACAGCGTCGGTTCGAATGACTCTGAAGTGCAACAGAATAAGGTCAATGTTTGAATGTTACCTATTGAATATCTACTTGCTCCAATCATTTATTCGCTGAGTCTGTTTACATAAGAGTATGAGAGTGAAAGGGAAGTACAGTCGCGGAATTAAAAGGTTGACCAGTTTTCAAATGAATTCATTTACGCATTGCAAGCACAAGCCTTTTTAAACTGGGTAACAGACGATAGAAATAATATTGAACCAATAGTGGCTGTTGTTTATACATGACCATAGCAATCCTTTTGTGACGAACAATAAAGACTAAGTTCAGTTTGAACCAATAGTGGCTCTTGTTTATACGTGACCATAGCAACGCTTTTGTAACAACCAATAAAAACTTTAGTTCAGTTTGAACTAATAGTGGCTGTTGTTTATACGCGTGACCATGGTAACCATGTATCTGGTGTCAGGGCCATGTAGTGAAATGACATTAATTATGACGAAATGTGTCATACTCGGTCGATAAGCAGATACTGATAACTTATACTGAGCAAGCAAAAACAGATCTTAAGGCGGTCAACCATTTCATTGCGCGACTATACAAACCCGAAAGTGCTTCTAATGGAAAGACGCGAACATAATTATAATTACCCACTCAATTTTCCTATCGCTTTCATTTCGGAGTGCGCGGCGCGATGCCACGGCCCTACAATCAAAGAGCGTGACGACCAAACCTCGAAGTCGCGGTGGCAATAACGTCAATTAACTAGGGACTTCCTTCCGATATAAAATTTATCGATAACTGAATGCTTATTTGGAAGTGACACTTCATATTAGCTGTAAAGTTTACCTACAGAATAATTGAAAATTAACTAAAATGTGATGATTACTACCCGTCAATGTTACCTATATAGGAGTTTTTAGGACATTTTTAGGAATTTTAAAATTCAAATATAAATCAACCTTTACAACTAAATTTTTATTTCATAAATTTCCATGCAAAGTATACTAAAACCTAGAAGTACTTTAACATCATTACATTATTTTAATTTAATCAATTATGAACCTTATATTAGTAATAAGACTAATAAGTAACAAAGTATTTTATCTTGTGTTTAGTACTTCAAATATCATAGCCATAACATAACTATTGTCATAAGAAAGTCCAATTTATCGATGAAATAATATCGCGTGGAAGTCCCTAGCAAAATTTTATTCGTGCCACCGCGACTTCGAGGTTTGGTGACGACATATGGCATGACATTTACGATCTTTGGTTGGACTCCGCGCTAATTGACGCAACGAACTGACCATGATCCAGTTAAAAACCTTTTACAGTACCTATTTATCTTATTCTTATAATACCCTTTCTTATGACCTCTGCCTATATAATCCTACTCTTCTGCCCTTTCTATACCTTACTTATAACAACGACTTAAGCATTATGAAAGCTAGCGATTAGTCTGTTATACGACTTAAGTGTTTTAAATACGTAGCACTTAGTTAAAACACTTCTAAGTCCATACCTGGGATAACTCGGGACATCTATACGAAAGTGATGTAGCAAAATATTTTATCGACAAAAAAATATATCGATATTACTGCCAACATCTAAATATTGTTCGACATAAATAGATTATACTTATTTTCTCCTCATTTTTAAACAATCAATATTTTTTCCATAGTCGTCGGCATTCATAATTGCCGTCTAGATGAAAATATGCAGTTTAAACTGCTAAACGTTCTCTCAACGTCCACAGTGGTAAACAGGGCATTCTTAAAATATCAGAGACAATTTCTCATTCATGTTGGTTATTAAAAGTTCTTAATCTTTTGTTAGCCTGGTTACTTTTTTAATTGCGTCATAACAGTATTTGTTTTCTAGAACCATCCTTAACGTTTTGTAAATACTTTTCCCATTTTTATTCACATACAATTTCTATAAATCAGGTTGAACTCTTTTTATTCCAGCGTCAATTGAGGAGCTTTTATTATCTTAAGAGACTCGATATCAGATATGACATCGAACCTCTTTATAGTAAACGAGAATGTTCAATGTGCACATGTAATAATTTAATTATACCGACATATTTTTTATCGATATCAAATCCCTAGAACTTGCCCCGAGTTATCCCAGGTATGCTTCTAACATTGCCTTAAAGTTGTAACGTTTGTACAGATAATAATAATGACACTAGGTAATAAAAATGGCTTAAAAGGATAGGTAGAGTCGGTGTAATTTAAACATTATTGCTCAGCCGATAGGGACGGTATTTTAAATTACTCGTAGCATCACATAGTGTCTGTACAGCAAATTAAAATATTTTTTATAGATGCCCCAAATACTTAAAAATAAGACGGCCATGGTCTGAAAAACTTAACTTGGTTAGTGGTATGTGATCACGTAGGCCGCCCGGTTTACCATTTTATCAACGAATGTCGTTAAATTTTTCGATTAATATATTGTTTAGAAGTAATAGCAAACATATTTAGAGCACTTCATTCCATAAACTACAGTCTATTTCTAGTTTTGAAACGGGTGATATTGGATTTAAAAAAAAACTTCCTAATCAAGCTAAGCCTTGAAGGTTATGGCCACTGAATTGTAAAATGTACAAAGTTTATGCTCAGTGTATCGTTTGGTGAGTGTTTAAGACTGCGCCGAGCAAACGCCGAGCGTCCAGTGGCGCCCTCATTACTATTATTGTGTTTTCTAATTAACTAAAGAATTTCCTTGCAATCATACGATACGTTTTTGTAGCGCAAGTAAAAACACAATTTATGGGATACGTAACAAACTTTAATAACAATTACAATTTGAGTAGTCAGCTTAACGGGAAAAGGTAGCCACTTTTTTCCGTTAAGTTGATAACTCGAAAGGGAATTGTTATTAAACTATGTGATATACCCTATAAGTTGTGTTTTCATTTGTAGTACAAAAAACTACCGACGAATTTAAAAAAAATACTTTAGTTTATTAGAAAAAACAATAATAGTAATGAGGGCGCCACTGCACATCCGGCGTACGCTCGGCGCAGTCTTAAAGTGACAACACGCAGACATTATCAATAATCATGTCTGTATTTCAATTTATCGTGTTACGTTTAATTTTGCTTTAGTTTTATTTAAATTAAAGGGTCAATCATCACAGACTTTTAAATTGTGATTCTTCGTTTGCGCAGACACGAACAACGATTCCGATGATTTTCGAAAGCACGATTAAAATTTGTACGTAATAGTTATAAGGTGCAAATTAAATTGCATCTATTTTTCCATCTCACTCACCCTCGTTTGACGGCTGACTGAATGACACGCGGGCGCGTCAACATGGCGTCACTAATAACCAATAATAGCACAGAATACAGACGCGCAACGCTTGGAAGATGCTGATTGGTTCCTGCGCTTCGAAAAAATGTCATCTGCGCAGGTACATCGGTAAGCCATATCGATTGTGTTTTACTGTAACTATCTATTATTTTATATCTGTGGTCTGTTGATTGGCTTGTTTTGTGATGATGAAATAAATTCTCCTTTTTTTCTTACTTCAAATATTTATGTGTAAAAGTAAAGTAGTCTCTTCAATTCGTAGTTTTCTATTGAAATATTGTCATAACTATTGATGGTATCTGAACCTGCAACAAAGTCTTAAGAGAGATAGATAGTTATAATTCGTTGCAATACGGAAATGCTAAGTCCCTCGTGAAGTAATATATTAACTATATGTTTAATAATGAATTAAGCAATTATAATTATGACGTGAACCTAGAACTACAATAAGATGAAATTTTCAGTAGGTATGGTATAATTGTGTTTGACATGGCCGTTTTTTTTGCTACTGCCCGTGTAAACAGCTGTACCATGCAATAATTGAAATATTGGCCATATGGTAATGAGAAGCGGGGTCTATTCCACTGGGTGAAATCATACTGCCTTGGACATGTCATCGTTATCATAAGGTTGACGATACGATAACAAGTCGAAGGCAATATTGTTTTACCCGGTAGAATAAAGATCCTGGTTGCGAATAATTTTAAACCTGCAATTTGTAACACAGTTTTATAACTATTTTCAATGTATTAAGGATATCAGTGAAGATTTATTTTTAAACGAACTTTTACCAAATCAAATAAGACACATTCATTAATTATTTTTCCAACCATGTTAAAAGGCTTGTTACAATTGGTCGGGTCAATGACCAGTTTTTTTATAAAATTCTCGAAATTTTTGTTACTAATTGTTAACATATTTAATAGTTTCATGTAAAATGGTCAAGGTTTATATTCAAAGATCAGGCACATAGTGGCTATGATTATGGAGATCCAGATAGTTGAACCGACATAGTGTTTGCTATACGAGGGTGCGCCTAGCCATTCAAATTGACGTGGCCCATTTGCGTCGCTGTACGAAATATGAAGTGGTGGGGCGCGACTTCGTGTATTGAAAACATGATACCACTGCTCTGCCCTCATTACAAAACAGCGTTTGTCTTATGAAATCGCGAATGTATTAGTGACCTTAATTCTTAAGACACGGGGTTCAATTTGCTTTGACTATCAAATTGCGCACGCGTCCTTTATATTTAAGAGAGCAGTATTCCTCTCCCGGGGAGTTAAAAACGAAATACATTATCCTGAATCTTAATTCAACTTTCGAGGAAGCTAAAAATTAAAAAAAAACAGTTTGAGGTGTTTGAATGAGGTTAATTTTAAGCTCCGGGAGAGGATCGGTACGGTTTTAACTGGGACTGTACGCCATTTTAATTTTACCCCTATTGCAATGATATTGTTAACGACTCTGCCGCTATTACTGTCAAGTTAACTATCATAACATTCATAACTAGGGTTAGGACATTTGGTGGCATATCGTGGTTCTAGAATCTATGGAGTCGCTATTTCCTTATTTATTTAAATTTATTAAGATGTAGTGACTAAAATCGAAAAGGGTAAGCGTAAATACTAAGGTGGTTTGGTCATTTAGAAAGGATGGATTAAAAAGAGTTATGAAAGAGATATGGCGAGCAAGAATGCCCGGAGATGTCGGTAGGGGACGTCCTAGACGGACGTACGGTGATCAGATTCGCGATGTACTGAATAAGGGCCAAATCAAAAGCATCCGAAACCGACGTACGTGCATGATGAATGTAGAGGAAGCGAAAATTGTGTGTTTAGATCGGTGCACCTGGCGTTCCATAATCTCTGCCTACTCCATTGGGAGACAGGCGTAAAGGTACCTATGTATGTATGTATGTGTAATATACATAACACTTTGATTTTGGCCTTCTAATATTTCAAATTCATTTATTCATTGAACCGCTTAACCAATTTTAATCAATTTTAATATGGAGGATATCTCTGATTTGAAAGCGTTACAAACAAGCAAATATTAGTACAGTAGGACACAACCGATATGGCGTGTCGTGAATCTTCATTCGCGCAGACACGAATAATGATTCCGATGATTTCCGAAAGCACGAAAACCCACAATCAGGTTTGTACGTAATAGTTATAAGGTGCAAATTGAATTGCATCTATTTTTTCCATCTCACTCACGCACGTTTGACGGCTGACTGAATGACACGCGGGCGCGCGTCAACATGGCGTCACTAATAACCAATAATAGCACAGAATACCACGCTACGCTGATTGGTTCCCGCGCTTCGAAAAAATGACATCTACACAGGTACATCGGTAAGCCATATCCGATGTGTTTTACTGTAGGTATGGAATAACAGAACAAAAAAAAATATTTTAGGTTAAAATCAAAGTGTCATGTATTATAAGTAATAATAAGAAAATAACGACTTCATGGACTCTAGAACCACGAATGGCCACCAAAAGTCCTAACTCTTCATAACGTTAACAATATGATAACGATACGGGTAGAAATGTGGAATACAGACCTTGACCACTGCGTCCCACCCTATTATGGCTGTCAATTTTGCTGTTTTAATGTACTTAGTAATGTCAATTTTAGGGTATTATGTTACGAGTAATAGACAGCATTTGCTCCGTCCGCGATATACGAGTCGTAACATATAGTTAAAAATGTCACAACGTCGAATTTTCGGTCCCATCTGTTTCATTTCATCGAAAGTTCGTAAGTTAGAAATTAATTATTCTTTGAACTCATTTCTTTTTAAAGGTTGCGTGCGTTTGTATCTTATGAAAATTCGGACAAATGAAACAGGGGACAAAAATGTCGTCCTTGTGATGGTAACCAGTTAAAACATATAAATATTCAATTAGGATATGTTTTAAGTAGGTTTCATAAAGACTGAATTTCGTAATGCCTTATAATAAACATGGAGTAAGTCCCAAAATTCCTAAATTTACATACATACATACATAAACTCACGCCTTTATTCCCAGAGTGGGGTAGGCAGAGCTACAGAATTTCCAACAACTATAAAAGCTTTTTGATAATTCTGTAACCACATTTTAACCTTAACCATTTTAATTTTTGTATTTTTTTAAACTGGTCTAATTCTTCAAATTACTAAATTTTCAGTGACTTCTTTCTATTCGTGAAGTCCTGACCGAAAATTAATACATTTTAGGCGTTCTAGCAAAAAAAAATAGTTACTTAGGCATTTTGAAATATCGAAGTCTTTCTAAATAGGGCATTATGAAATAGTCGTAGTGAAACACACCCTTTTTCGATGACAAGCGTTCTGTTGTATAAGGTTTCTTGTAAAACGCTAACCCCCTTTTTCGCATATGGCGAAACAAATTGAAGTGGAATCGACCATCGATCGATTTCCCTTACACTCTTTAATCGATATAGTTTCAGTGATACTGAAGCAGTACATCTTAAAAAAAAACCTTGGTTGTTTTTGGTTTTTGTTAAAGGGTTAACAGTGCAAGGCCTATTTAAAATCAATTGCCTGCAAATAACTCTTAGCCCTCGCGTGCTAATTCGACGCGAAAGACTTATTATGTCACTCTGACTGTAAGCCTAAAAGAGACACCTAGATGTAGACGTATGACTTGAGTCGAGCAAGTTTGCGTGGTCGTCCCGCGGGGCGAGGCGCTCCCCCCCCCCCACCCCTCGCCGCCTAGAAGGACGGTCGCGCGCAAACTTGTCGACTGTAACATGTGAGGTGCCGCTTTGATAATTCCATTGCCTTGATATAGTTATAATGTACGGTAAGCTAGTTAAGGACTATATTCTTGACTTGTCACTTAATTATCACGTTATTACATACTTTGCGTCCTCTTTAGATTTGATATCAGTTTTCGCTTTTGTAATAGATATAAATAAATATATTTTCATATTAAACACAATGTACATAATTCGTATGAGGTGTAAAAAATTGCTGTCGTTCGGTTTCGGATATGTTTGTCCATATGATGGAGTGGGTTGTAAAAAGGTGGAAGTGGCAATTTGTTTACACCCTGTATTATATTTAATTTACTAAGTCAATAAGATATTGTTTATTGTATCGTAATACTTAATTATTATTCTAAAGCTCGTAAAAGCGTTACAAGTATTTTTTTGTCTTAATGTAACACCCGCGGAGGTGACTGTAGGACCGACCGATCTGTGGCCACCACAAATATACCTGAGGACTGAGTTGCACTAACTCTTACTGCCAAGCTACCATAACGCCAACGATATGATATGGCTAAAACAAAGTGGAATAAAACGCCTACTGTATAGCGTTTTCAATTCATGACGGTGCGCTTCGCAAGGTAGCGTCAATGGGCTATTCCTAGTACTGGGTTTTTTCCCCAGTTGTCTGTTGCTGAGTGTACTTGAACTTATAAGCTTATCCCCCCCCCCCTTTGGTAGGGGGTTTAAAACAGCAATGGGACGGGACGTCGTGAATTGGAAACACAATTATCAAGTGTTAGAATTTTAATACTGTTTCATAATTATGAGGACCTAGTGTAAAAGTGGAATTAACTCGTAATAAAAAACGGTATAATCAACCTCGTAAGGCCCACCATACACAAACAAGGAGTTTTTTGTGAGTTGTACTTTGAATACAGCAAGGCAATAAAGCTCAATTAAGTTTGTTCAGTTTTAACTAACTTCCTATTGCAATACAGTTCAAATAAATTACCTTGATTATGTACGTTATATTACACTCTGGGCCTTACGAGATTATATACCGAATGTACACTTGCTGCTTAAATGCTAAAGCGCCTCAAAACAAAAACAGACATAGTTTGATTTAAAACTTAAAGTATAATTAATTTTATTTTCTGGATCTACTCATGAGTACGATCAACTTTTACCATGGGACTTATATCGAAATCGGTAGAAAAAAATGGAATCTCCCATACTATAAGCAATCGGATGGTTTCACAATTTGTATGGAGACGTCGATTTTGTGTTTACGTTTTCGAAGTTGGTCCCATATTAATAGTTGATCGTAATCATGAGTAGATTCGGAAAATAACATTTTGTATTACGTCTTAGGTGTCACCTAGTATAGCATTCCGAATTTAAATGCAACACAAACAAATTTTGATTTGAGGCCCTTTAGTATTATGTCCTCTTTCACTTGATCTTTAGAAATCTTCAATAGGGCCCAGAATAAATCTCAGGTAAATTTGTGGTGACATACAAGCCGACAAGTTGCTCAAAAAGAGATTAGTTTGTTCTCAGCAACCTGTCCTACATGTTGGTATTTTAGTTATAAATCGCCGAATAGTTTTGGTCAAAGAGGTTGAAGTGGGGATGAAATGAGTTAAGAATTTAAAGGATGCTTAATTACAATGTTCTGTTTGGGCTAAAGTATAACATTATGTAAAGACGCTGGAAGAATTAATCTCGTTTTCGGTGACAAGCAAAGAAATCTTGGAAAAAAAAAACAACCGGCTATCTTTAAATTTAGGACAACTAAGGCTTAGTAATAGGGCCCGTTTGGCACCCTTTGGGTACGAAAACTAATGATCAATGGGTGCAAATGTTTAGGACGCGGACCTTGCTCGAAGTGCAATCGTATTGTTTTCCACCTGTAGTCGAGATAATAACGACACGATAGCAATTAGGGAAACGACAAAGTAAAACATGATTCCAGATTTGGTTACTGTAGAGACGCCATAGGAATTGTGTAGATTTGAGAAATAAATTGCACGTTCGGGACTTTTTGACTGCTCATAATTGTAATGTATATTTTTCTCAAATATGACCAAAAAATGAACTGAATAAACAGGGGCGTCAGGTTGTTTTTATGTATTTTTGTCATCTTTTCTAATTATGCCTAAATGACTACAAACATATTCTGAAAGTTTTTGTTGTCCTAAATTGGCCAGTGTTCCAGCGCCTTTTAGTTATATTTGAAGTAACAGCCTATTCATATTAATTATTTAAATTTAAATAAAGTGGGATTCTAAGTTTAAAAAGATAGCCTCTATCCCTATCCTACACAATTAGTGAGAAAGAGATACACGTCGTGATAAAATTAGCATGAGAACTGCAATAAGTAAGAAATCGGTAAAGCAATGAACAAGAAAGAGGTTGCTTTAATAATGTTTTTATTATTATATTATGAATATTATCCTGTAAATATTATAAAAACAATTGAGAAATTCATGCAAATAAAAAGTTATCAATTATTTGTTTTTTATTATTTTATTTTCCCCGTGTGGTTGCCGGATTAGAATAGTGCCACTCCAAGTCTTCCCGTGGATGTCGTAAAAGCCGAATAAGGTAATAAAGGCTTATAGTACTGTTAGGCGATGGGCTTGCAACCTGTCACTAATACACTGGTAAACATCTCCGCCTAAAGTGCCCGGCCGTTATGAAGTCAATCCTGACACATTGCACAACTATGAAGTTCCTGATTATTGTCAATGTGAACCTCAGGAGAAAAATGTGAAAAAGAGTGACAGAATAGTGTGGCAACAATACCACACAATATGTATATCGATTCGCGTTAAAAAGTTCGTATAGCAAAAATATTGTCTATGACATTATGCATTAATAAAAAATATATTTTTTTTTATAATAAAATTAATTCTAGGTAAGAGAGCGTCGGTGGTCTAGCGGCTTAGGGGGTCGACTCGTGATCGTAAGGTACCGAGTTCGAACCCCTGCGGTCACCATGTACCAATGAGTTTTTATAATTTAAGTACATTACCCGACGCTCTTACGGTGAAGGAAAAACATCGTGAGGAAACCTGCACGTTCGAACAGCTGAGTGTGTAAGAGGGCAATTGCACAAAAGATCCTAAAGGGTCGAAGTGTATCCGAAAGGGCCCATCTGTAAGATAAGATAAGATAAGAATTCTAGGTAATATTCTATTTCATTAATAACAACAATATTATAAAGAGGTAGGATTTGAATAAATGCGTACCTATGTTTCTTTATTAGTAACCTCTATAGACATAACTTTTTTCAAGGTTGATGTCTATCTACCTAGAGAATTAAAACTTTTTGAATTTGAATGCAAATTTATTTTTTCGTTTTTCATACTTCCTGTCAATCAATTTATAGAATGTCAAAATAATAAAACGATTTGTATTGCCTTGAGATTGCTTCCAACGGTTGATAATTTTGTGACTGGTTTTGCCTATAGATACTTACTGCTTCACCCCCTGACCCCTTGCTTGTTATCTTGGAATTCGAAAACGCTTACTATTTGGACTTGCTAAAATGCCGAAACGATCGAAGAAATTCGTTCTTAACAGTCAGTCTCGTGAGATTGTCATACGTGTTCGTAACTATTTTGAACGAGAAGCTCAAAACGGCGGACCGATATTGCCCGTGACATCGGTGTTGGATCGAGTTGCAGATGCTCTCGATATCAGCAAAAAAACGATCATAAAAATCACAAAAGAAAAATTGGGTGAGACTGGCATGGAAGATAACGTTCTACATTCTCCCAAAAAGAAAAAAAGAGCGAAACTTACCGACATAGATAATTTTGACGTTGACGCTATCCGTAGTCATATTTACAAATATTACTCACGTAAAGAGTACCCAACTTTATCGAATTTAGTGCAGACATTAAAAGAAGCTGGCTTATTTTCCGGATCAGAAAAATCGCTCAAAGATATAAAAATTATTGGATTCCGATACAAACAATGCGACAAACGAAAGGTGCTAATGGAAAGATCCGATATTGCCATGAAAAGGGTTGATTTTTTACGCGAGATAGAAGATTGGGATAATGTCGTTTTTTTGGACGAAACGTGGCTAAATGCCAATCACACAGACGCTCGTGGACGGACGATACGGCGGCATCGACATCCAAAGTCCCAACCGGAAAAGGAGCCAGACTAATAATAGGTATGTCATGCTGGCAATGCCAGAGGTTTCATCGACAACAGCTTATTGGCCTTTGCGTCTAAAACCACCGGTGACTACTTACCATGAAGACATGGATGGTGAAAAATTTACGCAATGGTTCACTAATATGCTGACTAGCCTTTCTGAGCCATCAGTTATTGTAATGGATAATGCACCTTACCACTCCATGTTACTTGATAAACCACCTTCAATTTCAGAAAAAAAAGCCAATCTCGTTGCATGGCTTCAAAAAAATGGTGTAGATGCAAGTATGACTATGTTGAAAGGCGATTTAATTAGATTAATGGATATTCACAGACCGAAACAAAAACGATACGTCATTGATGAACTAGCACTGCAACATGGCCACCGAGTCATTCGTATACCGCCTTACCTCTGTGAGTATAACGCCATAGAATTGATATGGGCACAAATTAAAGGATATGCGGCAATTCACAATACTGAACCTCCATTTTCCACAGCGAAAATGATTAAATTATTAGAAGAGGCATGCAATCACGTAACCAAAAATAACTGGGAAATGGTAGTAAATAAGATTAAAGCCAAAATAAGGGACGATTACAACAGAGACATTAAAATTGACAGTATTTTAGATAATGACTTTGAGTTAATAATTAATACAAACGATTCCAGTAGTGATATGATAGTGATGGTGGTTCGGAAAGTGAAGTATCAGTATTATGTACATATTAAAGTAATGACTATAAATATTATCTCGAATGTTTTTTTTTCCTTCATATACATCTGATTAATATTTTTTATTATAGCTGTAGAGAATTGCATTCAACTCGACTCACGCTTGACTCAAATTTTATCGATACAATGATCGAACGTGTAACAGACAACCCTAGAGAATGTGTCAGGATTGACTTCATAGCGGCCGGACACTATAAGTGTGCAAAATGTGGTTACAGAATTATCAAAAAGTTTTTAGAGTTGTTGGAAATTCTGTAGCTCTGCCTACCCCCTCTGGGAATAAAGGCGTGAGTTTATGTATGTATGTAGATCGTATTTGCGAGTAAATGTCACACCTTCCAATCTGAATTAATTAAAAGAAAACCCAGCCGAAACACGGATAGCATGGCAACGAAAAAAATTGCAACCACTCTCGGCCGATCTCAGAGTCAGTTAATGATGATGATGACTCAGTTGTTCCTTAGTGACGAATTTTCTTACACAAGTTTGAAAAGGGAACGAGTTATAGCGCTGGTAGATGTCCGTTTTATTTACCGGGCGACGGACCGCATGTGGACGGCCGTGAATGAATTGTAATGAGTGTGTACCTACATGCACCGGATAGCGGTAAAAAACCAGACCAACTAGCGCTCTTAATTGTCACTTAAATGTCTTGAGCACGGCGTTAAGACGACTACAAGGGCCATTCTACTTTTCGTTGTACATAACTTTTAGCCACGTTCTCACTAAAGTATTTTTATTTCAACAAACTTTAGAGTCCTGCTTTTTCTAACTTGAAATTAAAAAAGGGACGTCAATTAGCTTATACATATATAGAATTAACCTAATTCATAAAAAGTTATTTGTAATAACTATAAAGCGAGTAACGCAGTGGACGTTGATGTCCCAGCCATTTCTATGGAAAAAGTGTAATTTACCACCGAGTTACCACGATTCTTCAGCGATAATTGAGTAATTTAAGAGTTTTTTTTTGAAAACCGTTAACCTTAAACATTCTAAGTTCATGTTATTTATTTATTCGCGGATTCATAATTTGGTATACTTTTTATCGGACGATAGCAAAAGTGTACACTGAAAAGTAGAATGGCCCTAAATGAAAACACAACTTTTAGAGTATATCAAATAGTTTAATAACAATTCACCTTCGAGTTATCAACTTAACGGAAAAAAGTGGCCACCTTTTCCCGTTAAGCTGACTACTCAAAGGGTAATTGTTATTAAATTTTGTTACGTATCCCATAAATTGTGTTTTTACTTGCGCTACAAAAACGTATCGTCTGATTGCAAGGAAATTCTTTACTTAAGTAGAAAACACAATAAAAGTAATGAGGGCGCCATTGGACGCTCGACGTTTGCTCGGTGCAGTCTTAAGCGTACAACGTACACCAAACACACCGTGTCCACTCTTCGTGTCTGCACCAATCTCATGCGGTAGTTTTATAGAGGTATTCTCTTAGTGCTACGTAGTCGACGAGGTAGAGAACCTCCGTCAGATGCAGTCCAACTGCGATCGCTTCGCCCGTTTTCTAGCCAAGCATGCAAACGCTAACTTTGTCCTTTTCTATCGCTTAAAATGTATGTGATAACATTCTCGCGCGTTTCGATAAACCACTTGGTCAACTGGCATACTGGGATAGAAAAGATAACCGATAGTACCGTTTGCATCTTGGATAGGGCTTCGTTTGTAGTGCGGGTGCCGCGGTTTATGCTGGGGACCGTCGTGTTCTGGCTTGTTGCCGAAAGAGGTCGTGTTTAGATTCTGGGCAACCTACCAGCAGCGACCACGACGTCAACTGTGGTAAATCGGAACCACACCATTTGGTCACCTCTATGTTAGTTTTAAGTTTGATTATGTATAATGATAACGATGTTAAAAACAAAAATAATCCAAAGCAATAGGTTATCACTGTAATCGGAATGTCTCTTATTTTTTTCCTCGTTGTTCTGTGGCTGAAAAAACCCGGGCCGTCACACATCTATTTTTACAACGTAAGGTCATCCAATAATCTTGCGAAATATTCAGTGGTCAGTTTATAAAGGCTTTTTCCTCAGTTATTTGTATTTTTGCTTTTAACTTGGTATCTAATGTGATTTTATTCTCTCTCTCTGATCTGTTTTTCCTTGTTTCGTGCATTAGTTTAAATTCATAAATAGTCCGGACTGGAATACAATGTGTTTTATTTTAGCCTGTAGGTACTTTTATTCGGTATCCCTTCATTTTTCATAATTTCGTTTGCACTAGTTTCATTTGCCATAACCTTCATTTTCCCTAATATTACATACCATAATTTTTGAATGCCATAATACTCTAGTGTCATAATGTTCTACCTTCCTAATATCAGATACCATAATAACATTTTCCATAACATTTAGTTTCTATAATGGTCATAATCCCTAATATTATAATGTCATAACACTTAATTTGCCACAATTTCGGAAAAAGCAGACCCAGACTGTATCAGTGTGTTTCAGTGGTTATAATGAAGTACTGGTATAGTCTGGATTACGTACTACTATTATAATAACTTACCTATTCTAATCTACCTACTGACACCTCGTACCTAACGGGGACCTTCCATTAGGTACGACGACGAGGGAAGCAAGGAGGAGTGTTAGGTAAAACTACGACCTGGCAGCGCCAGACCCTATTTTCTTTATAGTTCTGAATGTTTTATGGCAAATAATTATTATGGCCTTTAACATTTATAGCATACTTTTTTTTTACATTTGATAACAGGGATAATTAAAAGTATGGCATACGTATCGTTATAGCACCTAACAATTATGTCAAGTGAAAATATATCAAATTATCATTATGGCACATGATTTTTTATGGCACATAAAATTATGTCATATGAAATTCGGGCAAATGAAATTATTGCATAATTGAAATTTGGTCAAACGATAGAGAACCATTTTATTCAACCCATTTTACCCGGTATCTTACGACACATATACTATATATACTATACCTACTCGGCGACAAAAAAATCGAAACTTTCCTAAAATTCGTTTCAAGCGATTATTACTCCTAACATACAGTAAGTATCTTAGGAGTAATAATCGCTTGAAACGAATTTTAGAAACGTTGCGATTTTTTTGACGCCGAGTGTATATATACTACGGAATAACACTGTAGGTAAGTACTTTTTTAAATATTCCACCCAAATAATTTGAGTCTGATGATGAAATTAATTTCACAGACTTTTCTAGTACTTATAGGTACGAGTAGTACAAGCCTAAACCTTAGTTTGAGACTAGGTCAATTAGGCCCACTTGCGTGGACCAGAGTTAGCGTCTTAACCCGAGGTTAGGCGCCAAACCACGTATAAAAGTAGACGCTTAACTCTGGGTTAAGGGCTAACTCTGGTCCGCGCAAGTCCGCCTTAGTGTGAGATTGTCCCCTAATATTTATTTATTTATGTGTTGTTAAGCCGCATCGGCACAAAAGCGAATATGATACGCGAGCTGAGTTTTCCTATAATTATTTAGGTAACCACCCCGTCATTCTTCTCTACACATGTCATTTTAAAATTGAGTTATAAAAAAAAAAAGATAAAAGACATTTATTCAGTAAGTAGGCCGTACGGGCACTTTTACGCGTCAAGAATCTACCAGCGCTTCCCAAGAGGAGACACTGCTGAGAAGAAACGCCGCAAGAAACTCAGCAGTCAGTCATTTTTTAAACATAAGTATTACAATGGTACTACTTAATCTGGCATTATATAAAGCAATAAATATTAAATTCAATATAATATCAAATAACATGCGTAGATCAGCAGGAAAACATGCCAAAAATCTTACGTGAGAGATAAAGGAAGAAAAAGGAAAAAAAAAACTAAAACCCACCTACTCATATGTGTGTTTATAACTTATAACACGGTGCAAGATGACCACATAAAAGTTTCGATATGTTTTCCTACATCAACGGTGTCCCCTAGACAAGATAAAGCTTTTGCAATTGATCAAATTATTATTGACTATGTTTCTATGTTTGGTTTTGTATCTGTTGGCGAACTAAATAAATAAATAATAAAATAAAAAAAAATAACTAGGTAGGTACTTATCTCAACTGGCCGGGTTATCTGCACCGTGTTTGTCCGGTTCATATTTCGTAGAAAAACATCTACCACGTGCGATTTAGACTCGATCACCTGGGGTTCCGCACCTACGTCTTATTTGTATGAATTATTAGAAACCCTAGGTAAGGCTACGGGACATATTATGTACCTACCTACCACCTCCTACTCTTTAAAATTAACAAATATTCGAATACTCAAAGGTTTATTGCATTTCACAATGTGAGCTGGCAGTTAACACGCTTACTTTAGTTAATATAGTAATTAATATAGATCACTTAATTGTGAAGCATCGGGCACAGCAACATTTGTAGACGGCTTTAGCTTAGCTTAATGAACGATCTTACATTGTATGTACCGGTTAACTGGGGTTACTTTGATTTACGGGGTAACATTGCTCACCCTTAAAACGATAACAATTTTAGTGGTAATCTTCTTAAATTATTTAAATAATTGTTAACAGTATAAGTAGCTTGCTCCTGATGAAACATTTAATAGAATAATTGAATATTAAAACTAGTTTTTGGGGTGGGCAATGTTACCCCGTAAATCAAAGTAACCCCAGTTGACGGTTACTTACTAGGTATATTGCACTTAACCCTTTATAGGGCAAAACTAAAAATAAACCTGAATTCAAGCCTCATTAGATTCCTCGTATTCACACAAAATCCTTTCAATAAAAAATACAAAAAGTATTAGTTGTAAGTGGTCATTTTTAGTACCAGGTTTTAAAATTGCCCTATAAAGGGTTAAGGTTGTAATTTAAGTTAGTTCCAAGGTATTTATTATTATTACTTTAATCCTAATCCCAAAAATGAAATAAAATAACTTTGGTCTCGTGTTGCACATAGAGAGACCATAATGCCTAAAGTTAAAGAAATACAACATGGTAAATATTAAACCACATGTACAGACACCCCATAAAAATATTGAGCACACTTAGAACCTTGTCATTGCGATTGTTATACTTTGACATTTGAAGTTCAGTTTGAAGTTTATTATGACAGTGCACTAAAGAGCTTAACATTTTTGTTGGGGTACCTGTTCTCGGCATATTTTTAATTATGCAAAACTGACTTTGTCTGTTGTTTTTCGAAATAGCTTTTAAGTTGTTTGAGTTTTTGGTACGGAACCCTAAAAATGCCAACGAATAAACCAGCGGTAAAATCCCAGTTTGATATCATTCGTGTTTATCGATTCATATATAAAGTCCAGGCACAGTGATTGCATTAACATTGTGTCTCGAGTCATCTCATAACTGCCACTCTGTGTAGCTGCCAACGAAGGCGAAGGTAAATATGATATCAAATTGTGTAATACAAAGTTGACTCGAGCGGACCATACCTGAACCGACAGTTTGCGAGTGCAGGGATCATAAGTATAATTATTCTAGTGGTCACTGAGAATAATTATAATGTATAACACCTACCGCTGTACTCAAAGATACGTGTGAGATTGTCCCCGACCCGATATTGTTTTTCATTTACAGTTTCTTTATTCAAACTTTCTAAAATAGTCACTAAGGGAATAGAGAGAAACGTTTATTAAGTGTAAAACATCAAAACTTATTACAGTGTACTTAAAAATAGCATAATCAGCAAAAATAACTCGCTTATGGGACGAATTAATCGTTACCTTTTATTGAGTGTGGCCGATACATAGTGTACTATTCTTCTATGGGTAAGTTGTAGAGTACGTCCCATCTTGTAAAGTATTCTCATCAAATCGGTTTCCCATTTATAAAATTTCCCTCCCGTAAAACATCTTTTTTGCAAAAAGCCCTTTTTTAACCACCCCTTGCACAAAATGTTCTATTAGCTGAATTGAGTTGATAAGTAAATGTCAAATTTGGTATAGATACGAATTTAAAACATAATTTTGAAATTTCAAGGACATATTGGAGTTTGATATTTATTAACTCTATTAACCTTAACCTTTGGAACGATAACAATTGCTAACGGACCTCTTTAATATTTTATAAATCAATATGAATGTAGGTATATTTGTATATTTTTAGCGTTCCGTACCAAATACTGAAAAACGAAACCTACCAGCAAGACCTTTTTTAATTTTTTCATCACACTTGCTCGTAAATAGTGTCCTAACATGCTAGAAAAATCGACCGTAAATCCAAAATAATACCCGTGGGCCTTTTTTTACCATTACGCTTCTAACGTGCGTAATAGCTTTTTTTTTAAATATTATACGTGGACTCAAACTATCACAATACGTCAGGACCCCAATTCTTGTGCCATTCGATATGAAGTTTCATTCGAGATGAAATGTCAGTTGAATACTAATTCCTAAAAATCTCGCATAATAAACTATTGATCTCATATGTCACTAGAATCGGACTCCGAACACGTTTGACATTATCTGTGGTAAGTCACAGACAATGATGTAGTCTGCCGCTAATAAGTTAAAAATATGATCTTTTGTCTGATTTTATTTCATTTCCTCGCAATTGTGATGAAAAACATTGTATGTTACACGGGTGGTAAAGGAAATACAAAGCTCGAGTCATTAAAGCCCTCAGCCTTCGGCTTCGGGCTTCTAACAGACTCTCGTTTGTAATCCTTTCTTTACCACCCTTAATACACAATGTACTATTCTGTGACACGGCTAAAGCTATCGGGATATTTTTTTACTATTATGTATAATCAAACCCACGTACTTTTTTTCAAAACTGTAATTATCTATGTTGGTAGCAGAAATAGTTAGTCACTAAAAAAAAACCATTTTACTCATTCATGTGATATATCATTTGATAGATCTCAACCTAAATAAGAAATGTCATCAGATTTAAAAAAAATACTTTCTTGAGATATTTGGGTAAATTAACGTAAAATGCAAAAAAGTAGTAGCAGTAGGTATATGCAATTTAAAAACTACATTTTAACTCATATGATTTGCAGTCGCACCCGATTTTGTTTCTTAGAAAAAGGACCATCGGTGTAGGAGAAGACCTCTGCAATTCTAGATAACATCTATTTTAAGAAATCCGTTTTGCGAATAGTACATTTCGCACAAGGGACGCTCCGAGAAGACGTAAATTTGAGTGGCAGATGCCTTCGTGAATTGAAAACAGTATATCCATGGGTCTGATTATTTCACCTGTCACTATACACTGGTAAACATCTTAGCCTAAATGTGCAAAATGTGGCTACAGAATTATTAACAAATTTTTAGAGTTGTTGGTAATTCTGTAGCTCTGCCTACCCCACTCTGGGAATAAAGGCGTGAGTTTATGTATGTATGTATGTGTGTGATTATTTCAGCAGCATGCAGTGGAACTGGTTGGTCTGTCTGTGCGTTGCGCTGCTGCTGGTGCAGCTGCGGAGCTGCGCGTGCGCGCCCGCGGGGGGCGCCGCCAGGGAGCGGGTTGCACGAGGACTAATATCGGGAACAGAAGGCTTCCAATGCCCTACAGATTCTATAGCTTATACAATGCCCGATGGCAGCCTCAATTGCAGGATTCGACTCCCGACTCCAATTCCAACCAGGCTCCACGTCCCGGCCCGCTTACGTAAAAACTAATACAGATAAATTGGCGAGAACTCGGTACCTATAGTAAATTTAGTTGTGTATCTTTGTAATAAAATTATATTGGCATTTAAAAAAATATGTTTTTTTTTTGTGACATTAGTATTCGATTCTGTCAAGGCAACGACTGAAATCTAGGTCCGTTTGCACGTAAATTTTAGTTAATCCTAGGTTCCTTATTATGAATCTGACATTCTTTAATAATTTAACCTGGGGTTAAACTAGTGTAAATTTGGAAGGCGAACCCATAGGGCATCCGCTATTGGGGGGCTATGTTTTGGCGCTATAGCAGTCCCGTAGCCGCCTCCTAAAGGGATTGGCGCATCGCCTTGCGGGTTTTAGTTCGTGCAAGTCGGACATAACCTGCCGTCAGGGCGGGTATGCATAAGCATTTCCCCCGGGTCAAAAAAAAGGTTAAATTTAAGGGCCTAATTTGATTTCTTCCATTATTTGTTAATTAATAGATAAGATGGTATCTTACTCCAACACAGCAGCATCAGCCTCGTCGTCGGTCCATCTTGTTGGCGGTCTACCCACGCTGCGTCTGCGGTACGCGGACGCCACTCGAGAACTCTTCGACCCCATCGGCCATTGTTATGCGAGATTTTGCTAGTAATATTATAGATTCCGGTGTTGGCTCCATTTTCACGGATAAACGGCTAAATAAAATTCCATAAAAATTGGCACATACTCGGGTGTGGTCTGGTACTTGGGAACAGATTATTTTTATCCCGATATCCTACGGATAACCGGAAATCTTTTAAACATTGATTTTTGAGAAGTGCGGTTTACCCTTGTACTTACGGTGTTTTACTTCACCGAATTTTCATTAACTCGACAGGCATTTCTACGTGCAGGAGTAATTTTTTGGTGGTCACAGGTCTAACCTAACCCACATTACCCATGCTTAAGATAACCTAAAAACAATAAAGTGTTAGCAGAAATTATATAGCTTTCGATGAAATTATACATTTTGATCAAATGAGTGTCGGTGATTCGAGGGGATCCCGAGAACTGCTGATGGAAAACCATTTGATATTATCCAGACGGCGACGTTGTCGAATCAATGTTATGTTTACTATAGGTATTTGTCTTTTTATCTTTACTAGTTCTTGTGTGTACAAGACGCTTTAAAACGAGAACACACTGTGATGTTTCTCGCCGGACAGCTGCTTCACACAATATTACTTTTATGTTGTCCGGCAGCATGAGCATGTCACGCTCGCTCAAAGGTCTTTGCTTACGGCGGCGTCGTTGATCGGGTCGCCACTTTCCCGAGCATATGGTTGAGGGAGGCGATGGCTGAGATACGCGTCATACTTGTGAACGGGTGCTGTTTGTGGGGTCTGGTCTGTTCACGTTTGCAAGGACTTGTCGTTAAATAAAGCCCTCATGTGGCCTATTTACTGAATAAATATTTTGAATTTTGAATTTTACTGTTCAAATCGAAAAGTGCAAGGATTGTTTAAAGTCAGAAGGGCTATTGCTTAACGCACTCGCAATCGCAATTGTTTTCATTTTGAAAATCGAAGGGCGTTGTTAGATAGCTTATCTGTGTCTACCTTTATGTTGTTAGCTATCTCGCTCTACCGACGGTCTCTTTCTCTCTTACGTCATGGCCGCCGCCCGACACACACGTCGACTCTTACCTTGTATCCTAATTATCCTATAATATTAATAAAGTCTGATTATATTAAATAGTTGTGTCATTCAACACCAAGAGATATATAACATGGTGTCAGAAGAAACTTAAGTATCGACAAGTAAGTAAAACGAAGATGAGCGTCGATTCAGATGAAACGATTCCGCCTCGCATGCGTGATGGCGTGCAATCACATCAACATATAAACTTTGGGACAGGGATGCTTGGACCACTAGACACAAGCAATTCCAATATGGCATTAACGTGGAAACATTGGATCACGCAACTAAAAATATACATACGGGCTAGCAACCTGGAGGCCGAAGAAGATAAACGTAAAGTAGCTATCCTTCTACATTACATTGGAGCCGAAGCACTTACGATATTCTATTCGTTTGACATCGATATGGACAAAATTTCATTCAATACTTTGATAGAGAAATTTGAACGGCATTTTACACCGCAGACCAATATAACAATGGAAAGGCACAAACTTTTCAATAGACGCCAGGGAGCGGACGAGTCTATTGATGACTATGTCACAGACCTCAAGAATATTGGGAGACAGTGCGAATTCGATACACTGCAAGACAGCCTTCTACGCGATGTGTTTAGTTGGAACCTGCATCACAAGAACCATCATGTCAAAGAAACCATCTTAGTCAAGAAGCCTAAAACTCTTCAAGATGCCATAGAATTGGCCAAGTCAATTGAGACCTCCAAAATACAGGCAAAGTCATTAGATGATACATTCATAGGTAGAGTCCAGTCATCAAATAGTCAACAGAGACACTCGAGACCTCCCAACAGTCAGCAGTCAACTACTTCAAGATTTAGACCCAGGAGTTCAACACCATTCGCTGCCAAGCAAGATGTATGTGGTCGCTGTGGTCAAGTCCATAGATACAAGTGCCCAGCCAAGGGAGTCAAATGCAAAAAATGTGGAAAATACAACCATTTTGCTTTAGTATGTCGCAATTCAAAGGTACAAGTTGTTTTAAATTCTGAAAATAATGAACCTTATTTTCTAGGCACTGTACACATAAATAATGTAACGTCAGACTCATGGAGAGCTGATGTAAATATAAACAATGTCAAAGTTAACTTCCTTTTAGATACAGGAGCTGATACCAATGTCATGTCAATAAAAACGTTCAACAAACTTGAATTGGACCAAGATATAATTTCCAAGAGTAGTCACAAATTGTCGACATACAGTGGTGACAACATACCCACTGTGGGTCAATGTACTTTGCCAATATGTCATAAAAATGTCACTTATAGTGTAACTTTTCATATTGTAGATGTCAATGGTCAAGATATATTAGGTCGAGATTCATGTAAGACATTGAAGCTTATTAAAAGGGTTCATAATGTTAAATTGAATATATGTGATCATTTAATGTCTGATTACAGTGACCTCTTCCAAGGTATAGGTTGTCTCAAGGATTTCAGTTGTGACCTGACCTTGAAACCTGACGCAGTCCCATCCATAGATGCATGTCGCCGTGTGCCATTTAATATAAAAAACTCTTTAAAGGCAGAGTTAGACGAGCTAGAGAAGAACAATATAATTCGTCGTGTTGACGAACCTACAGAGTGGGTGAGTTCACTTGTCTTAACCACTAAAAAAGACGGTAAGCTTCGTCTATGCATAGATCCTCGTAAACTCAACAAGGCAGTTATGAGATCTCATTATCAGTTTCCTACTCTGGACGAAATAAAGTCAGACCTAGCAGGTGCAAAATTTTTCACTACCTTAGATGCTAACAAAGGTTTTTGGATGCTCAGTCTGTCAGAGAATTCATCTAAACTGTGCACGTTCATAACTCCTTTTGGACGTTATAGATTTGTCAGGTTACCCTTTGGTATAAACGCAGCACCAGAAATTTTCCATAGGGAAATGGTGAATAGGTTTAGTGACATAGATAATGTAAAAATTATGATGGATGATTTTTTAATTTATGGCAATTCTCTAGAGGAGCACAACGAGACTCTACAAAAAGTCTTAGACAGAGCTCGTGAAATAAATATTAAATTCAATAAAGATAAGACTGTAATCTGTGCCCCAGAAGTTAAATATTTAGGTCATATTTTCAGCCAGGAAGGAGTACAAGTCGACCAAAATAAAGTTAAAGCCATCTGTGACATGCCCAGTCCAACTTGCGTCAATGATCTCCAAAGATTCATGGGCATGGTCAACTATCTTAGTCCCTTCATTCCCAATTTGTCAAAAGAGAATAGTCTCTTAAGAACACTTTTGTCAAAACAAATAGACTGGTCATGGTCGGAACAACATGAGGCTGAGTTCAATCACATTAAAAAGTTAATTAGTTCTGCACCAGTACTCACTTACTATGATTCCAATAAAGAAATAATTATGTCAGTTGATGCTTCAAAAGATGCTCTTGGAGCTGTCATCTCACATGAGAAGCAGCCTATAGCATATGCCTCAGCTTCACTTACAAAATGTCAACAAAACTATTCCCAAATAGAGAAAGAACTTATGTCAATACTATTTGGATGCACTAAATTCCATCAATATGTATATGGCAAGTCAATTATAGTAGAAACAGACCATAAGCCACTAATTACATTAGTTAAAAGGGCCTTATATGACATTCCAGCCAGATTACAGAGAATTATGCTCCGTCTTCAGCCATATGATCTTAATGTTGTATATAAACCTGGTCGTTTTCTATATATTGCTGATACTTTGTCCAGAGCAGCGTTGAATGAATCTGCTTTACTCGACCTCGAAAATGATATAGACTTACATGTGAACTTTGTCATATCAAATTTGTCTGTTAGTTCAGAAAAATTAAGTGAAATTAAAATGCTAACTAGTCAAGATCCTGTTTTGAGCCAAGTTATTCAATATTGTCAATGTGGATGGCCAGAACATAAAAAGTCTGTTGGTCATTCTATAAAGCCTTATTTCTCATTAAAAGACAAATTAAGTGTCATAGATAGCTTACTTTTTATGTCTGATAAAATTGTCATACCAGAGTCTATGAGAGAATATGTATTAAAATTGTCACATGAAGGTCACCAAGGTATCAATAGCTGTATACGTCTAGCCAAGTCAACTGTATATTGGCCAAATATCAATAATGATATAGAAAAAATTGTGAGCAATTGTCCTACTTGTCTGACGTACTCTAGAAATAACAGTAAAGAGCCAATTATTCACCATGAATATAAATTACTGCCATGGAATAAAGTCGGTATTGATTTATTTGATTTTGACAATGACAAATACCTTATCGTGGTGGACTACTATTCTAAGTATGTAGAACTAGCACTATTGAACAATAATTCAAACGCAAAAACTATTATTGCTCAATTAAAGTCCATATTTTCAAGACATGGAATACCAGAAGTCATAGTGTCTGACAATGGTCCTCCATTTTCCAGTAAAGAATTTAAAACTTTTACTAAAGAGTGGAATATTCATTTCACTACTTCAAGTCCTTATTTAAGCAGATCAAATGGCTTGGTGGAAAGAAGTGTAGGCTCAATCAAACAAATGCTAAGAAAATGTAAATCAGACAACACTGATCCTTACTACGCATTATTAATGTATAGAAATACTCCTAAGAATACTACAGGTTATTCACCAGCACAACTATCTATGTCAAGGTACTTACGATCCAAAATTCCAGTCTGTGATTCACAACTGTCACCTAAACTAGTTGATAATAAATTGTTGAAAGATAATATAGATAAACAAAAGTCATATTCAACGCTTTATTATAATAAACATTCAAAGTCGTTACCAGAAGTTTGCAAGGGTGATACAGTGTATTTCAAACATAAACCACATAGTGTTTGGGTTCCTGGTATGATTTCGGAAGCTTGTAGCGAGCCGCGTAGCTTTATTATAAAATCCCCGCACGGAGAATTTCGTCGTAATCGTCAGCATATTCTTAAACACTCATCTCAGGCATCCGAGGTTGTACCTGAAAACAAAGGAAATGTTAGTAACACAATTGCTAATCCAAATGTTAATGTCCCTGTCGTTCCTAACAATATGTCACGAACGTCGCGTAGTGGCAGATTAATTAGAGCGCCAGCACGTTATTTAGAATAAGTGTGTATTTTCATTATATAATGTAAACGATGTTAACTTGTAAAATTAAAAGTTACTCGTCTGTCTTAGGTTATATTGTCAATATGTCATACGTCATGTCAGTCTGACAGTTACGTTTCGTTTTGTAAAAGGTTTCATGGTCTTACAATTTTAGCCGATAAATGTAAATGTCACTTACCTTAAAACCCTGAAATCTTCGTCTTCTAAAAAAGGGAAGATGTTAGATAGCTTATCTGTGTCTACCTTTATGTTGTTAGCTATCTCGCTCTACCGACGGTCTCTTTCTCTCTTACGTCATGGCCGCCGCCCGACACACACGTCGACTCTTACCTTGTATCCTAATTATCCTATAATATTAATAAAGTCTGATTATATTAAATAGTTGTGTCATTCAACACCAAGAGATATATAACAGGCGTTAGGAGCGTTAGGCAATAGCGACGCAGGTCTAAAACTGATCAAATTTCGTCATTTCATTATCTATGAACGCTGCTGTAACCACGCGAGTGACCCCACGGGTAGGATGATATAATATTCGGCCTCTTTTATATTGATCTAGTTTTGTAATTAGTTTTTTTTTTAATCGGCAAACACATTTAAAAAAACCGGGCAAGAGCATGTCGGACCATGCTCAGTATAGGGTTCCGAAGCCGTAACGACAAACACAAAAAACTATCTCAAAAATCAACATGTATGAACCAATTTTCTATTTAAAGTTATTTGGCGCTGTCTTAGATGATTTTTAGTAGGTATAAACCCGTTAGTCGCCTGTGTCTCAGGAACTAATTAAGTCTACTTAGTAATGATTCTTTTTCTTATAAATTCGTATATAATATCTCAAACAAGAGCCAAGCTTTTAAGTGTGAGATCAGTATACCTATGTTGGTAGTTCGGTATCTAAACTGCTTCAAACCGACTTTAAATTACAATAAAAGTTAAATCTTTTATATAGTAATTAATAGAAATTGAAAAAAAAACAAGGACCAGTAAATAGAATTTTAAGTTTTCCAAACGATAGGTACTCAACTCAAATCAATAATCTAATCGAAAATTTGTAAACTTTCAGATCGCAAATCGCAAACTTGTAGGTAGCATTCCGGGGCACGTCCAAACAGCATTATGAGCGCGGCTGTCGCTCGATTTGTTGCTTGGACAGTTTGACTCCCCCCGCGCGTCCTGCACGCCTCGTTAACAAATGTTTCTATCAAAGTTATCATAGGCGATTTTGATAGGTATAAACACTTTAGTCGCCTGTATCTCAGGAACTAATCATGTCTACATAGCCGTGATAGTTTTCCTTTAAAATTCGTTATATGCGCTTTCGTTAAAGATATTTTTCAGATTTTTAGTATTTGTAGTTTTGGCTGTAGGGGGGGGGGGGGACACTTGACTCTAACAAAAAATAGCGCTTTATAGCTTAATATTTTATAAACGGATCCCTTAATCGAAAAATTGTTTTCATAAACCCGCAATATTTTTGAAAGACCTATCCAACGACACCCCACACTATGGGGTAGGCAAGAAAAAAAAAAGGCATCCCCACGTTACGTGTAGGGGAGGTGCATTAAAAAAAAATATTTTTCAAAATTTTATTTTACCACTTTGTTGGCGTGACTAATATGTATATTCATGCCAAATTACAGCTTTCTAGTACTACGAGTCTCTGAGCTAGACTGGGGACGGACGGACGGACGGACGGACGGACATGGCGAAACTATAAGGGTTCCTAGTTAGACTACGGAACCCTAAAAAGCAGTGCTTATTGCATCGCGTTGTCGTAATATTCTTTACTATAATTGTGGTTGGTTTAATAGCATTCAATGAGTAAATAAAACTATAAACGCTTATTTTAATTTTTATTCGCTTAATTAAAAAATATATTTACAGTTACTTTGATACAATATATTAGGTAGTCGATCATTTCTGTCCGATTCAAACATAATATTTAAAATTATCTTGATTTCATTTGATTCGATTTTGTGAACTTTTTATTAAGTAACGTTATGTCTCAACGTTATTTCATACCACAAAATATGGTTAAATTTACTGAAATAGTAGGTAAATTGGAAAAAATCATATACTTACGTTAATATTGTACTATTATTCGCTTATCTAACAAACTGAATGTTGACTAAGTAGTGAAACTGAAACGTTACGTTAGGGTTATATAAGTCGTAATATAACAACACTAAAACAAATTACTAAACCAAATTAATAAACAAGATTCAAGCTTGGCTTGCTGGCTTTAGTATAGGAATGGCTTTAGGATAAACGAAAATTCGGGCAAACAATGCATTAGGACAAATGACGATTAGGAATTCTAATATACATATATTATATTATAGACCCAAATAATCTTTATCTTCTTCATCTTTACATAGTATAAAATGAAGTCGCTTCCGCTGTCTGTTCGCTGAGATCTTTTAAGACTGCGCCGAGCAAACGCCGAGCGTCCAGTGGCGCCCTCATTACTATTATTGGGTTTTCTAATTAACTAAAGAATTTCCTTGGAACCAAACAAAATGTGTTTGTAGCGCAAGTATAAACACAATTTATGGGATAAGTAACAAACTTTAATAACAATTACCATTTGAGTAGTCAGCTTAACGGGAAAAGGTGGCCACTTTTTTTCGTTAAGTTAATAACTCGAAGGTGAACTGTTATTAAAGTTTGTTACGTATCCCATAAATTGTGTTTATACTTGCGCTACAAACACATTTTGTTTGGTTCCAAGGAAATTCTTTAGTTAATTAGAAAACACAATAAAAGTTATGAGGGCGCCACTGTACATCCGGCGTACGCTCGGCGTAGTCTTAAACTACTCAACGGATTTCAACGAAGTTTCCAGCAATAGATAGAGTGATTCAAGAGGGACGTTTATATGTATAATAAATTCCGTTTTATTTACGGGTATTACAGAAAGCTCACATAAACCGAAGCGAAGCGATGGCGGGTCGCTAGTAATATATTAAACTAAAGAATCGTCACATTCACACCGCTACTAAATTTAAGACTACGCCGAGCGTACGCCGGATGTACAGTGGCGCCCTCATTACTTTTATTGTGTTTTCTAATAAACTAAAGTATTTTCTTGAAATTGGACGAAATGTTTTTGAACTACAAATGAAAACACAACTTATAGGGTATATCATATAGTTTAATAACAATTCACCTTCGAGTTATTAACTTAACGGAAAAAAGTGGCCACCTTTTCCCGTTAAGCTGACTACCCAAAGGGAAATTGTTATTAAAGTTTGTTACGTATCCCATAAATTGTGTTTTTACTTGCACTACAAAAACATTTCGTCTGATTCCAAGGAAATTCTTTAGTTAATTAGAAGACACAATAATAGTAATGATGGCGCCACTGGACGCTCGGCGTTTGCTCGGCGCAGTCATCAAAAGCTGGCTACATGTGTTTGTATCTGTCAAACTGGTCCGTTGCATAATATAGGATTTTTGTTTATAGACCAGCCACAATTAGAGATCGCTCTGTGGCTTGAACGCTGAGTTGTGTCGATACGTAATAAATTTATTCCACTACTTGTGGCGTTGTTAAGACTGCGCCGAGCAAACGCCGAGCGTCCAGTGGCGCCCTCATTACTATTATTGTGTTTTCTAATTAACTAAAGATTTTCCTTGGAATCAAACGAAATGTTTTTGTAGTGCAAGTAAAAACACAATTTATGGGATACGTAACAAACTTTAATAACAATTACCCTCCTTTGAGTAGTCAGCTTAACGGGAAAAGGTGGCCACTTTTTTCCGTTAAGTTAATAACTCGAAGGTGAATTGTTATTAAACTATATGATATACCTTTTTAAGAAAATACTTTAGTTTATTAGAAAACACAATAAAAGTAATGAGGGCGCCACTGTACATCCGGCGTAAGCTCGGCGCAGTCTTAATGTGGAAATTGGTAACGAGACGTTCTTATGACGCTGGGCAGAAAAATGAGCACACATCCTTATTAATATTATAAATGCGAAAGTGTTTGTTCGTTCGCTCTTCCTGAATCAACGTCTCACTGTCGATCGATCACAATGTCGTAATGTTGTATAGAGCAGGGATGTTGCGGATATTCGCATCCGTATCAGTAGGTAAAAACCGATGCGGAATTCGCATCCACATAAACAAAATCGATGCGGATATTCGCTTTCGTATCAGCAAAAAAGCAACGCGGATATTCGCATCCGCATAAGTAAAACTGATGCGGATATTCGCATCCGCATAAGTAAAACCGATGCGGATATTCGCATCCGCATAAGTAAAACCGATGCGGATATTCGCATCCGCATCAGCAAAATAGATGCGGATATTCGCATCCACATCAGCAAAAATTGATGCAAGTTAATGCGAATACGGATCTATGCATCTCGCTGCAAGAACGAGGCCCAACCAAGTGTCCGCCTTGGTTTGGCACTTTCGTGGCATAATAAGGTCATGTACAAAAAAATATTTAACTTACAAAAAAAGTTTTTAGATATTTATGTACTTTCCGTGAATCTCTCTCGCATTTCATAACACCCCTGGTATTGATCTCTATTTTAGACTACAGCACGCAGACTGTAATAGATTTATCGTACAAAATCGGAAAATTCCCGATGGTATACCAACTACGAGAGCACAATCGCAAATCAAAGGGTGGTATCATATACCGCAGTTTTCCAAGTTGTCCGCGACTTCAGCGACCTCCTTCGTGTCTTCGGCTTCCTGGAGCTGTTCCAGGCAGAGGTCCAGGATGCGCTCCAGGCCGCGGGCCGACTGCTCCGGCTGGTACACCTGCAGGTCCGGCACGTGGATGAAGAGCGTCCTCGTGTTGTCCACGCTGAGAGACGTGTAGTATATGTACTCGCAGAGATACCTGGAATAAGTATAAAGAGTGTCTCAGTAAGAGTGCATTATTTCATGTTGTTGTGATATTTTTATAAACATGTAACAATGTATGGAACAAAATATCCTGCAAATCGGAACAATTATAGGTGACAGCTGTCAAATTTCAGGGTTTGAACCCTGGTGAATCTGGTGATCCCCCCTTGGGTGTATCCCAATTGACATCTTATTTTTAAATATAATGTGAACTTATTGTTACCATTTCCAATTTGTCTCTAATGGGAATGAAACAAGAAGCGACATGCAGGTTCTGTCAGGAAACAGAGGAGACAGCTATGCACATCCTCTGTTCTTGCGGACCACTAATGCGTAGTAGAAGTATCTACCTAGGGCGACATATCATGGACCCCACAAGAGATACAACTCCTCACTGCCCAAAGCATCTGGAAATTCCTGGACGCAACAGGCCTTTGCGGTGAACTCTAAACAAAGGGCTATCACAAAAGATCAGCAATGGTCGAAGTGGCACACAAGGCCCATCTCAACCACCTCCCTAATAATAATAATACCATTTACAATACATTTATAATAAATAAAGCATCTCCGCTAAATGTTTGAATACCTATTAGCACTAAACGGTTTTAATGTGTGTTAAAATAAATAGATGCAGATAACAACTTCAACTTTAGAACTCATTTTATATTGTGTCGTATTTTCTTTGCAGTAAGAACCGAAATAACATTGGATTTCCTTAGACAAAGATAATTGAAAAGCGCTATACTATTATTACCATATGTATATTACCTATTGTTTAGAATGTTTTATCAGTCATGAGAGCATTTATCTACTATTGTGTGTACATTTTGATTACAAAATCTCTATGGTACTTACATAGAGGATACACATGAATCCCTAGTAAAATATTGGCAAATACCAAAATTGAACATGCCTTTCTGTTTGTTTTGTTTATAGCTGAACTACGGAACTGATTTTGATGAAATCAAATCAACTTCAACCCTTGTTTATAGCTGAACTACGGAACTGATTTTGATGAAATCAAATCAACTTCAACCCTGAAGAAGGACAAAGGATACTTACAATTGCTGAAAAAATTCTAAAGAAATGTCACCGTGACATGACCTTATCCTCCTCCTTATCTTTCTATGAGTAACCCAATAATAAAATGAACTAACCTTCCAGCATCCTTAGAGGATACAGCACTCACACTCTCTTCAGCAAAATCATTGAACTCCTTGCATATCCTCTCTACATTAAGTTGTGTGTGTAACCGGACTGCTCCCTCAGCAGAGCACAAGTTATCTGCAGGACATTTGTCTAAGTAGTCGAACCGCTGGTAACCTTTTTTGTGGGCCTGCATCTCAACAGTCAGACATTTTGCTATCCTAGATACTCCAACATGAATCATGAGCTGAAATGTAAGTTTTTCAGTGTTAGTATAATTTGAGTAAAAATCCGTTTGGGGATGAGTTTATAACACACATTTTAATTTATAAATTTACTAGAAATAGACATGATAGACATTTAAAACTATACAATAACGCAAGTAGAAAATAATATGGCAGCCGAACATGAACTGCTTGTAATATAACAAATAAATAGGCAAACTAAAATTTAAGCTGTGCATTTTGATTTTTTGCTGTTCCATTGAATAAGTAGGGTCGAAACATTTTAAAGCGCATTTTCAAAGTTCGCTAAATTAGTTTAATGCGAGAACAAATCTGCAAAAGTCTGTTTTCCGATGCTTTACGAAAAACAACTACTGTAATATATAATCCCTAATCTACCTTAGGTTCATGAGTTTCCCACAGTGCTGGGACGAATTCGTCAACATTTTCGTATGTGACCGGGAGCTCAAGCAGCACCAGTTCTATATTGTGTTTGTCTTCAATTACCGCCTTATTCATACGTTTCACTGCCTCCCAACTCGCGTTTATAGGATGGTTAATGAAAGGACCAAAACCCGTAATTAAAACGATGGGTTTAAAATAATAATCTACACCCCTGTCACCCATTTTATAGTAATGTTAAAAAACAATTTATATGTACACAATATTAACACAATACAATAAGGAAGACAATTGGAAAACGTATGATTTACCGCAACGTTTTGACGTTAGTGATATGATAGATAAGGATAAGTCAGCTGATAAGACATGTAGTGATATTACGTTGGCAGCATTGTAAAATTTGTAAATGACGTGATTTTAAAGCAGTCTACGCACTATCCTTCTTGATGTACACCTTCGTACGACCGTCAGGCACGATGCTGCTGTACGCACTATCACGCAAACAGACAAAAATTCCATCGTGCAAGTCCATTACAGTAATAATAATTATTATTGACGTCTAGCAAGCCTCGTTTTGCGTCGTGCATCGTGCCCGGACGTACGTCACGGAAGGATAGTGCGTAGACTGCTTTACATTTATTCACAGATAAACCACGGAGTGATAGTTAACAACAAAATAACCAATTGAACAATATGACTGGCAACACTTTGTAGAAAAATCTCGGTCCGGTCTTCATTCAGTCATTCAGATTTTACTTCAGGATTTTACATTCGTTCAAATTGAAATGAACGTCGTCCTTGATAATTCATAGCGCGTTTTATTTTTTATTAAATGGATACGTGCTTGTATAGTTGATTATTGTAGTCCTAATTTATTTTAGCGTATGGTTTTAGTTATTACGATAATAGTAATACCAAATTGGCGGTGTGGAACTCAATGCCGTAGTGTTTACCCAGTTTTTAGGTTATGTTAGGGTCGAGACCATATTTCATTATTAAACCAGTTTTATAATGACTGAGGGAGAGTCTAGTAATAATTGCCGGACGGTGGCGATACCATGCCCGTTCGTCAAAAGGAAAGTGGAATGCGTCGGGGCGGCGTTCCTGAGATATTATAATATCAAATGCCACGGTGAGGATGCTTTGTTCGAGACGTCCAAGTCTAACGAAAAGTCCGAAGAGGTGGTGTTTGACGACGACGTGGAGTACTTGAGGAGCTTAGATCCTAAAGAATGGAAGCAGCAGGACCACTACGCCGTGCTGGGTATGAAAAAATTGCGTTACAAAGCGACGGATGACGATATAAAACGCGCGTACCGCCAGAAAGTGCTTAAGCACCACCCAGACAAGCGCAAGGCGCAGGGCGAGGACGTGCGGAGTGACGACGACTACTTCACCTGCATCACAAAAGCCTACGAGATCCTCGGGACTCCTCTGAAGCGCAGGTCGTATGACTCCGTTGACCCTGAATTCGACGATGCCGTGCCGACCCAAAGTGAGGTTAAAAAAGGATTTTACAAAACATTTACTAAAGTCTTTGAACAGAACGCTAGGTGGTCGGAGAAGAAGAATGCCCCGTTGTTAGGAGATGAGAACAGCCCTCGTGAGCTAGTGGAACGATTCTATGCATTCTGGTATGAGTTTGATTCTTGGCGTGAGTTCTCTTACATGGATGAGGAAGAGAAGGAGAGAGGGCAAGACAGGGAGGAACGGAGGTGGATAGAGAAGCAGAACAAAACGGCACGCGCCAAGCTAAAGAAAGAAGAGATGGCACGGATCCGGAGTCTAGTTGACCTGGCGTATGCTAATGATCCCAGGATCCAGAGATTCAAGCAGGAAGATAAGGACAAGAAGTTGGCGGCCAAGCGAGCCAGACAGGTAATCATTTTGGTTTGTAGCTCAAACAACCTGCATTCATTTAAGGGAAACACGTAAGTCTTAGAACCTGAGCAACACTTCTTAGGACCATTACCAATAACCAATCCACAATTATTAGCCTTGTCCGTCTTTATTTTGCTAAACCATGTAACCAACAAATTTAATAAGAAGTAAAATGCACCTTACTCTAAAAGTCAATAACATGCATTTTCTTTGTTATTGAATTTGTTAGTTATGTGGTTTGGCAGTATCAAGTACGTCGCGACAATATGCTAGCTATACAGCAAGTTGTCAATTACTGGTTTATTGCTGCTTTTGCTGTATATGCTACATATACAGCAAGTTGAGAATTACTAACCTTTTTTTCTCTAGTAGGGTAGAGATAGATTAAACTGCCATTATTCTTATTTGAAGTTAATAGAGGATAAGGAAGGTGTTTCATATGCTTTGTGGCCTTATCTAATTATATATTTACAACCATTAACACACACTCCTTGTACTGGAACTGTAAGTAGTGCAATGTTGTAAGACAATGTGATTGAATTTAACTAAGTCAATATTTTAATTTTACTTTCTTTGGTTTTGTCTTACATAGTTTCTAATGCCAAATTTTATGTTGATTAGTGATTAGACTGGTTAGCTTATCCTTAACGTCAGTATAATCATTTATCTAGAGACCCTCTCTGGATAAACAAAACGATTGCAGCAGCGACTGCAGCAAACTACTCTTATATATATATATATATATATATATATATATATATATATATATATATATATATATAAGCCTATTTTCCAATTCCTTGGGGAGCTTTAGAGCTCTAGGCCTCTTCTGGCTTTTTACTTTTCAAATATTTATTTATATCTTTATTGAATTTTTTCCTATCTTTAGCACGATCAATCCAGTCTTTCCCAATTATATTTGTTATGTCTTGTTCCCATCTCATTCTTGGTTTTTCAACTTTTCTTTTTCCTATGAGTGGTTTCCACGTTGTTACTAGGTTGGCCCATCTTTTTCCGCTCATCCTGGCGACATGTCCTGCCCATTGAAGCTTTAACTTGAATGTGTGTTCAGCTGCATCTATTACTTTGGTTTTTCTTCTTATTTCAGTTGCTTTGACTCTATCTCTTATTTTTATTCCTAGCATGCTTCTTTCAATGGACCTTTGGCAGACCATAATTTTATGTATCAAGTCTTTAGTGAGACTCCAGCTCTGGCAGCCGTAGGTGAGGCATGGTAGTATGCAGCTGTCGAACGCTTTTTTCTTTAGCCTTAATGGAATCTTGGCCTTAAAGATGTTTTTCATTGCCCAGTATTTACTCCATGTCAAGGCGATTCTCCGGTCTATTTCTTTTTGGGTGCACTCATTGAAGGAAATTAATTTCCCCAAATATATGTATTCTGTGACATATTCAAGTGTAGCGTTTTTCTATATTGACGGGTATTTTGGAGTAATTTGTCATTACTTTCGTTTTAGTGTCACTCATTTCCAGGCCAATTTTTCTACTTTCTTGGTCTAACTCTTGTAGGAGGAGAGATAGTTCTTTCGCACTTGACGCAAAGATTACCAGGTCATCAGCAAATCTCAAGTTAGAGAGATATTTATTTCGTATACAGACACCTTTTCTTCTTTCTATCCAATTGAGTTTCCTAAAAATAGATTCTAGCGTTGAGAGAAACAGCTTTGGTGACATGGGGTCTCCTTGTCTGACTCCACGCTTTATGCTAAATTTTTCTCCCAGTTTATCAGTCTTGACTCTTGCTGTGCCATGTTTGTATATCTCTTTTATTATGTCTATATATTCTTGATTTAAATTATGTTCGGTAAGCAAACTACTCTTATTATACTGTAACTCTTATTAAACTTGACGATGCGCTGGCCTAGTGGGTAGTGACCCTGCCTACGAAGCTAGCGGGCCTGGGTTTGAATCCCGGTAAGGGCAGATATTTGTGTGATGTGCGCGAATATTTGTTCCTGAGTCATGGATTTTTTCTAATGTATTTAAGTACTTATATATTTCTCTATATAAGTATTTATATCGTTGTCTAGTACCGATAGTACAAGCCTAGAGCTTAGTTTGGTACTAGGTCAATTGGTGTGAGATTGTCCCCTTATATTTATTTATTTAATGTTTGTGATCTAACATCGGATGTTCCACTCTAGCTCCTAAACTATTGGTTCTATTTTATTAATTGGGATTTCATAATGATATGATTTGTCAACTATTAGTGTGCACTATTAAGTCATAAGTCAAGCAGTAATTACATTTTAACAAAATATAGGTACACTGGTACATGGATAATTCCAATATGCTATCATACAAAAAGCACAAATCTAAAATATCAATCAATATAACAACATCTATACTAATATTATAAACAGGAAAGATTTGATAGTTTGTATGCAATGAATAGGCTCCAAAACTACTGAACCGATTTGAAAAAAAAATTTCACCATTGGAATCCTACATTATCCCTGATGAACATAGGCCATGTTTTATTTTTCTGCGCAGACGGAGCCGCGAGCAACAGTTACATAAAAGTATAATTAGACATTACCTTTACCCAGCCTGGATCATTACGAATAGTAAAGTTAAAAAAATTGCACTATCTCTTTATAATATTAGTATCTATATTATAATTGTTCTATAAATCTAACAACTATCTCATGCAGGTACCTCTTTGTATAATGTTATTCAAATTGAAAGAATTGAACGGAAAGAGGAACTTGATGACTGTTATGTCCTATATGATAAGAGATCGTTTATTTGTATAACTAGGTTGTGACCTAGTTATACATGCGCCGCGAGGTATACAAATTGTTTGTTAACCTTCCCCTTATGCTTGCCACAGGGGTTCTATACTTTTTTTTAAATTTGTTGGTTATTTTAAGGTGAGCAATATAATTTACATGTAATATGCTAATTTAAAAAAATATATATTGTCCAATTATAGGCATCACAGTAATTTATAAAAAAAAACAGTCTTTAAGTGTTTTCTCTCTCTACGAATTTCAGGATGCTGTGCAAGCCAAGAAAGCTGAGGAGGAGCGTGTCATCAAGGAAGCCCTACAAGCAAAGCAGAAGGTTGAGGAGGCCGAGAGGGCCCGCATCGAAGCTGCCCGCGCCGAACGCGAGCAGATGAAGAAGTACTTGAGGAAGGAACGGAAAGCTCTCCGAGACTGCTGCAAGTCCAACAACTACTACGCAGAAAATGAAGAAGAAACCGTCACACACATGGCTGCAGTTGAAAAGATTTGTGAAATGATGAAAGTAGTTGAACTACAAGATTTGGTCAAAACTCTGGAAGCAAATGGCAGAGACGCGTTCATAAAAACTGTCCAAGAAGCTGAGGATAAGTTGGAAGACGAGCGTAAAGCGCTTTTCGAGACTAAGAAGGTAGAAGATCAGAAGGTGAAAAAGGATTTAGCTATGAAAGTGCCCTTAGAATGGAATGCGGAAGCAACGCAACTGCTCATCAAAGCAGTGAACCTCTTCCCGGCAGGCACCAACCAGAGGTGGGAAGTTGTTGCCAACTTCCTGAACCAACATGGCACTTTCTCTGATGATAGACGCTTTAACGCCAAGGAAGTGTTGAACAAAGCTAAAGATCTACAAAGCGCTGATTTCTCAAAGAGCATTCTCAAGAAAGCTGCAAATGAAGAGGCATTTGATCAATTTGAAAAGGAAAAAAAGAAGCCAGCCAGCGGCGTGGACGACAACAGCATATCAAAGAGTGACAGTGGGTCTAAATTAGTCAACGGCACAGCTAAACCGAAGATGAACGGCGACGTCCCGAAAGTAGAAAAGGAATCTAAAGATACTTGGACGAAAACCGAACAAGAGTTACTAGAGCAAGCAATCAAAACGTTCCCTGTGAGCACTCCGGAGCGGTGGGACAAAATTGCCGACTGTATCCCCAACAGGTCCAAGAAAGATTGCATGAAGCGATACAAGGAACTAGTGGAATTAGTGAAAGCAAAGAAGCAAGCTGCGAATCTAGTTAAATAACACAAATGATGTCTAGTACTGTATCAAATTGTAAAATACATATTTTTACGGGATTGAACAACTTTATGGGCGGGCGGTTTCCAATGCTACACTTTCATGTTGGTTTATGGTGCCCTTGGTAATTTATGCAATGTAGGAGCGTTAGCTTTACGTACAAAACTGGCACTGCACATCACATACAGCAAGTTTCAGTCAGCTTTACCGTACCATTTTATGTTACCTGCTCAGTTAGTTTAGTGTTGCCATTCTCTTCCAAAATATCCGGTATACTTATTTGCTTTTCATAATGTACGGTCGCGATCGTTAATTTGGGACCCATTTCAAGCAAAATATGCTTGAAGTCGTCAATGTCATTAGAGATGTCACGTCATTTGTATCTTTTAGGAAACTCAACCTTATTGTAGTAGAATGTCAGATTGACTTTGGACCTAAGGTGGGTACCAAATTAAAGATCGTGACTGTACATCCAGTACGACAGAGTTTTTAAATGACGGTAAAACAAACTCAATTTTAGCACCTGCTACCATTAAGCACTGCAAGCCTATTGCCTAAAGCACTCTCGACCGTTTTCGTTTTCATACTTGCTATTATCATTGGCAGTCTGAATATGACCTGACTGTATAAAGAAGTTCACGACTAGACGAGCGAAGAAGAAAATAACAGTTTACGAAGCATCTATCAGTTTCGCGTTTGGTTTAATTCACATTTATTTTGAAGTCGGTCGATTGCAATCGCGAGTGCGTTAGGCAATAGGCCTGCAGTTTAAAAATGATTAATTTTCGTTAATTTAATATTGTAAATAAAATGCTAATAATAACCACGAGATGTCACTAAAGTCGCGGCGCTTTTAAAGAGCCTGTAATATATTCACTGCCGCAAACTGAAAGTTGTATTTAATTTTGACACGCCTTGGTGTCACTGGCGTCGAACGAGTTATAGAATATTTCAAATGTACCCTGTCGTACCGGATATGCAATATGTAAGACGATATTCCGATTTTAGCTCATATTAAAATAATCTTGGAAGTAAATACTCCAATGACGTCAAATTATTTTCATAAATGTAAAATTCAAAATACTATGCATACTGTTCAGAGCTTAATTTAGTTTTAAAATGCAACAGCTTCTAATTCTTCTAAGGATAGCTTGGCAGAAAATAGTTTGGTATGGTGACAGGTGGAGATATATTATTTAAGCTGTAGTCATTGAGATAATTAAAAAAAATACCTTTTCTGCCCAGCTAGAACCAAGGAATACATATTGCAACTAATAAATATTATTTTATCTGTCAAACTAATCCTTTGTTTATTTATTTATACCGAAATCGTAACTTTCAAAGTTTATAAAACCCATTGTGGTGCAAAGCTGATTATAACATAAGAACTTTTAAACTGTTTCTTGGAACAAATAGTAAACCAATTGATATAATAAAGACATTATTTTTGAAATTCGTCCTTGTGAATATTACGAAGAAACTTAATACTTCTGTATGTATTATTTGTGATGAATGACATATAAGTCAATTTTGAATTTGTGCGAGTATTATTTATTATATCCTCAACCCACTGTCGAAGATGAGAAAGCCTATAGCTAAGCCCGTCACACACGGAGCTATAATATATATTAATATACCGGAATATATATTATAGTAAACGCCCACATATGATATGACTAAGATATTAAACATATATATCCATCCCGGGTCCATATTGACTCGCATAAAATTCTTATTCCTATTTTTTGTTTTCCTACTGATTTGTATTCATAATAATCACTCTTCATAAATTTTTTCTTCATACTTTTTCGTTCATGCTTTTAAGAAACTTACTTTTTGAGATTTTTTATAAATCTAACCTAACCTAACCTTATTACACGTAAGATATTTATGAAATTGTGAAAAGTGTACGGCTTCATTAATATTGGCGTTATGAATTCAGATGATTATGTATGAGTTCCGATGGTTAGTACTAAAAAAAATTTAGAAGAGTATGAAGAGTGATCATTATGATGTGAAATAGTATGAGAAACATTTTCGGACTTCCGATAATAGGACTTAAAAAGTTATGTGAGTAGACACGCACCCATCCATCCCATTCATTATACTGGCGATTGAAATATATCTTATGCTGGAGTAATTGTTAGGAATTTAGGAACACCCTAAAATCTCGAATTATTTAATTCCAAATTTGAGGATACCAAATTTTTACAATACCTATAAAATAATTGTTAGGAATTTAGGAACACCCTAAAATCTCGAATTATTTAATTCCAAATTTGAAAATACCGAATTTTTACAATACCGATAAAATAAAAGGCCGAATTTTCAAAATATCAAATTTTATATTACCTAGTATTAATAAAATAACACTAATACTTTTTCCGAATTTTATATTTAAAAGTTGACAATTCAGAATTTTCTTATTTTTATCGAATATCTAAAATTATAATTCCGAATATTTGAATTCCAAAAATTTACAAACCAGGTCGGTGATGTTACTGATGTTACATTCGGAATTATGAAACTAACCACTTGAATTGAATTGATTTATTCTAATTGAAACAATAGTTAGGTGAGATTAGAGTTGAATCAAGGCTCAAGAAATTACTTTTAATGTTGTACAGTCGACGTCAAAAATATTTTTACATTTTAGTACCTTGTCTATTTAACGTCATGTTTAAACTGTCATAATATGAAATTGTCACAGCGATTAAAGTGACATGGTACTAAAGTGAAAACATATTTATGATTTCGACTGTACTTATTTGGATATTCGTTGTAAATTTATTATTCCTCAATCGCTCAAACGTTAACTAGAAGAGATAAGTTAAAAAGTTTAAAGGGATAAGTTCGCCTCTGTACATCCCTGTTATATTTTAAGGTTAAGCCGTTAAAGAGATATCAGCTCTTAAAGTATGAGGCGCCGTTAAATCGGAGGGCTAATAACCCCCTAAAACCTCTATATCTCATAAACGGCTGAACCAATTTTGATAAAACATGTCTAAGAACCACCACCAACAAACCTGCTTTCAAATAAAAAAAATCGCATCGAAATTGGCTCATCCGTTTAAGAGCTACGGTGCCACAGACAGACACACACACAGACTTATAACACCCCTCTTTTTGCGTTGGGGGTTAATAAAATACCCAGCTGACTTAGCGACCCGACGTGGCGACGCTTGAATCAACATATTAATACCAACTTATGATTAAACTTATAGGGCCAACTTATTATTTTTTACTTTTTTGAGGTTAAGGTACCTATAAAGGTAATTCTAGGCTGTAAAAATCATAACGTCTGATAATATTGTACCTACTGGTATCTATCAACTCGGCTCCCGGCCAGGCCTCGGAAACCTAGTTAATTTTATTAACCAGCTCGTCAGAAGCGCTATACATTTCAAAAACAGCATTTTCATTTCGATTACGCTCGGAACAGAATCGATATTATTTTGGTTTTGATCAAAGAGCAAAATTTAACTGTTCCTGCCCACCAGTACCAACACAAGTTTCGTTTTTCCTAATAGGTTAGTAGCTATCTCTTCAGTTAGTTGCATTTTTACTTGCTCGCGTGACTTATGATTGTATGATTCCAAGCAGCGTCGGCCGAGCGATGCTCCACCCATTTGTCATTTGAAATTAACCGGGTTAATCCCAGCGATCATAACGCGCGCGAATCGATTCTGCTCCCAGCGAGCGTTTACGAAAAACCTGGTTTAGAACCATATTAACCGGTATTTTTCGAACCGTTCCCAAGCTCTGCCCCCGGCCCTCCTAAGCCAGGGGTCTTCTAACTTTTTGACTCAAGGGCCACACTGCACTTAGGTATTATAAATCCGTGCGGGCATTGGACTTTGGTTTCATGGCTGCTCATGGGGTAAGTATTTCCCGGTTAATACATTAGCATTAGGGGCCTGTTTCACAATCGACAAGTAAATTTATCTGTCACATAAAGTTGTCTCTCTCCTTGTCTATTTTCAAGTGTACGACAAAGAAAGGGCTAAACTTATCCGTCAAATATCCTTTACTTGTCGATTGTGAAACAGGCGGTAGTCTTCAGGGGGCTCGTAGATAACGCAAGGGGCGGGTTTTATAAAGGTAGGTAATTACTAGTTACTTGTAGTTTTATAAAATCCTATCTTGTCCTGTCAGAACATGAATCGGGACGCGTGAGATAGGTGAGAAGCATACATTATTTAATTTTAACTTCATATTGAGGGTCCACTTATGTGAAAGGGGCTTGGAGAAAACGACTTGCCATATTATACTGCAGTTCGCTGCCTTAGCTGTGGAAAAGATTTACACATACATAAACTCACGCCTTTATTCCCAGAGTGGGGTAGGCAGAGCTACAGAATTTCCAACAACTATAAAAACTTTTTGATAATTCAGTAACCACATTTTGCACACTTAGGCGAAGATGTTTACCAGTGTATTAGTGACAGGTTGCAAGCCCATCGCCTAACAGTATACTGTACGCCTTTATTCCCTTAGCCGTCTCTTACGACATCCACGGGAAGATATGGAGTGGCACTATTCTAATCCGGCTACCACACGGGGAGAAAAGATTTGTCGCGTTCTTTTAAGATCCGATCATGGAAATTATCTCAAACGAAAAAAATCGTTCTCTTGCTGAGTTACGAAATGACTGTGGTAATGTTCTTTCCGCGGGCCAGATTAGAAGGGCTCGCGGGCCGGACTTGGCCCGCGGGCCGTAGTTTGGCGACCCCTGTCCTAAGCCAATAAGCAGTATCTTAAATGCAATCACCAAAGCAAATTCAATTCTCTATCGTTAACTATAAGGTTGATATTACTACAGGAGGTTTATCTTACCTACTACGTTTTTGGTTAGGACGGCAGCCTGACAAGTAAAACGTTTAGTGGTGGTAGCACCGTACAAGGTTCGTTCGGATACGGATCACTAACACCATTTTGATTTTATACTAACTAGAGGATCGGCCACACCGACGCGTAAAATACGATGACGTTGCGTAAAAGAAAGGGCCCCAGTAATTACAAGGCGTCAATTTTGACGGACCGTAATTTACCTACGCACCGTTAAGCTCTGGTGTGGTCGCTCCCTAAAACCTACCGCCAAGCAGCAGTGTTCGTATTGTTGTGTTCGGTGTGGGGATACAATAACCGGGGAAATTACTAGCATAGAGGCACGAAACCCTAAAAACTATTCTTTTTTTTTTATTGTATTCGAGTATTTGCGACTGAATAAATGTAATAGGACGTATCGTACCACCGTACCTACAGATACATACAATACATACATAAACTCACGCCTTTATTCCCAGAGTGGGGTAGGCAGAGCTACAGAATTACCAACAACTCTACCAGTCAGAATATAATCCTTTCCCATCGTTTTTTGTCGGATATGTTCGTATTTATCTAGCTTTCTCAATTAGCTTGAGTACCCACCAATATGCCAACTGAGAAAACAAGATAAATACGAAGTTATCCGACCAAAAACTATGGAAAAGGATTATTCACTACATCTGTACAATGTATGTACCGAGTATAAGTAAGTAAGTACCTATTTAGTCAATGCGTAACGTGAATTTTATAGAGCGAACGATGTGAAACTGTGGACAATGCCATTTGACACGCTGAAAAATTATCAAGGTCGCAATAACACCGGCTACGTCTCATACATAACAAGACAGTTATCGTTCACTTTCTAGCCAAACTCAATACTGCATTAATGACTAATGGCCGTTACGCTCGATAGGTAGATTTGGTTAGGTACTAGTGATACTTCGGGTAAAGAAATTACATCTGATAGCGACTAAGTATGTTATTATAACAGACTAACTACTCGTCGTAGTTATTGAATGTAAGTAATAGGTATTTAATAGAGATGCGCCAAAAAGTGGTTTCACCGAAAAGCAGAATACTATGCGGTTTAAACGTTACCGAATCGGATATTCGCACGAATCGGTTTACCATTTCATTGTTTTGCCGCGTAAACAGGTTCTAACATGTACGCTTCGTGTCGCTGCTGGCTAGATACCTATAGATGACCACGCCACCCACGGACATCGCGCTGTCACTATATACTTCAAAACATCGCACGATTGCTTTATTTTACTAGCTTTATTCAACACATTCTTCATAGGATTTATTTAACTCATAATAAAACATAAATGTTACATAAGATGTTTTGTCTTTTAGTTCTATACCGTCTCATGTAGCCAAGAAAATAAATATAGGTACTCGAACCGAATACCTATATTCGGCACCAAAACCGAATAATTTGGCGACTGGTCCTAAAAAGTCAACACACTTCAGCTACGAGTACCTACAGAGAGTAAACCTACAGTCATCCAAATGCACAACACGACTTTCTACGAATGTGACTTAAGTCGACCCTCCGAATTGACCATCGACTCACGCATGTTATGATCGTTTGGACATATTTTTAAGACTGTATTTAATAAACTATAGTGCATTAGAATATGTTATTATGCAATCAGCAATTTAAAAGTCGCCGCCGCAAGTTTTCTCGCGGCCACACAAAATCGTCGTAACATCTTTTTTTTTAAAGCGGTTTGACGCAATTCGCTAGTTGTTCACCAAAAAGTCTACGCCTACTCCTATGCTCTTATGCATTGCTAAGGAAGAGCGGTAAAAATTCGCTGACAGTAATCTCGCAAATGATTGATTGAGACACAATGAGGGAGAAAGTCTCTCGGTTATCAGTTCCGGCTGATTCGCATTAGTTACGCAAACTTATTGGTATTACGGAAGAACGCAGTTAAATCTAGGGTTTGACGAAAAAAATCTGGCAAGCAATCTGGGGTTTGCTTTTTAATTGGGTTTTCTCTCAAAAACAACGGACGGGCAGGTAGGTAGGTAGTCCCGTCAGAGCGAACAAAACACATTTTATCGCGTGCGTTTTCAATTAAGCAGCCTTATACGTTCGATCCATCGGCAGAAACCATGCTGCTAAATTGAAAATGCACGCGCTAAAATGTTTTCTTCGCACTGAGACGGGACTACTTAAACTCGGCGCTTGTACATTCTCTCGTCCGTCCGTCGTTGTTCAGAGAATCACTCCCCTGGGATCTTTTGTGCAATTACCCTCTTACACTTAGCTTGTTCGAATGTGCAGGTTTCCTCACGACGTTTATCCTTCACCATAAGAGCATCGGATAATGCATGTAAATTAGTTTTTTTTTTTGAAAAATAGAAAAAATTTGTACATGGTGACCACCGGGGTTCGAACTCGGTACCTTACGATCACGAGCCGTCGACCCCCTAAGCGACTAAGCCACCGGCGCTCTATTTGCTAGGACTAAAGTAGACCTAACGCCGTTTATGAGGATGCGAGTTCAGACAGAAAACTAGGTCTTAAAACCGTTATCGGGTATGTCCACAAGAAAGACTGTAACCTAAATCTGTGGATGACCCAGGTATTTGGCCAAAAAATATTCTCTTAAATCGGATCGTGCTCTGTGGCGTACAATGGGAGGCCCAGGATGTTCAGCAGTGAACTAGTTCCTCATAGTAATATATTAAAATAATAAATGGGTCCCACGCAGACCAAGACGATGAGCGAAGATGAGTAGGTATACTTATGTTTTGATATATAAACGGTGGCTGTCAGTCTCTGAGACTGCTGTAGGTAGGTATAATACTTACTTACGTTTTTTTCAGGCTGATCAAAGAAAAACACATTGGTCCTGTTATAAAAATATTTATACTATTGAGATTATAATCATAACATAAAATAACTAAAATACAAATTCTTCATTCATTAGTAATTCAAAAAAATATTTCCATTGAATTAATGCAGAATAATCAAAGTACTGCAAAAAAAGTACACAATGGATAAGTTTTTATCAAAAAATTAAGAACAAAAAATTACCCTTACGTAGAACACTTAATAATTATTTTAGACTTATTTATAATTATAATAGTAATAAATAATCGGTTTGGTTCGGTTCCGTCAAGGCACATTTAAGGCCAAAGATTGCAATTAAAGCTTAATCATCAATATAGTACTTAATAACTAAATATACGTACTTATAAAAATCAATTCCCATTTCCCACGAGCTTATTACAAATCCAATAATTTTAATCATCAGTAACACGTTATTTATCATTCCAAGCAAAAAAACAATAATAATCATCTGTAGATCGCGTAGTGCGTATATAATCATCAAGATTAAATAGAATTGTCTATTAGTTTAAACAAATTACTTTCGAAAACTCCGCCATAACCATTCAATATGACACATAGGTACCATTATTGGAATCTAGTTTAATTACAATCTGAATCAAATATATCATCTCTATTATTTAAGGCGTCAGAACGGCTTAGACAATTGACTGAAAATGCTGTCAATGAGACTCTATGGAATTAAACAGAATGGAGTTGGCGAGATTTGTTAATAATAAACTTGAAAATCGAAGTTATAATACTATAATAATGTGTGTAAAGTTCTATTTTGTAACCAAGATATGTTCAAGATAGTGTAATATATTTCAGTATAGCTTCTTGGGGACATTACGTATTGAGAATTCTTATTTAAATGATAACTCCCACTTCCCAGCAACGTATCAAATGTTTCTCAAATCCCTAGAAAAATCGGTCCCTTTTTAACTTCGCTAAAGCATATGCAGTATTCTAAAAGATACCATGACTTAATAAAGTATCGTATTACTTTGAAATCCGGTCCAAGATGGCCGACCGAAGCCAAACACAAGCGTTGGAACGTATCCAAGTCGCATTTACATACAAGGGTACTAGTACAAAAACGAACGAACGAACGGACGAAGATTCAAAGATTAGACAAGTATGAGTTGACCAATAGGTACTCATATAAAAAAATTAAGTTACGTATTTAAAATGCATTTTCTAATAACTTTTTTGTAAGTTAACGTTTTTGTGACGCCGACTGTACGTAGGTACCTACCTATTGTTTTAAACTTGTCTTAATCTTTCCATCAGTTTATGGAACAAAACAAGAAGGGTGGTGGAACCAGTAATGGATAAAAAACCAATGTTGGACACTTGATTCTTATTTAACAGAAGATGAAGAAGGGTTGTTTTGCAACAATCAATTTATAACCGTATTAGCTGGTGCTATCTATCACCCTATGGTGGACAAATTATTATGAAACTTAAGAGTAAAGATACACACTTAAAACCCAAGTTACGCAATACTACGAATTAATAAGAAAGTAAGTATGCATAATAAAATAATAACTGAATGGCTTTAGATAATTAACCCTGTTCACAACTTAGCACATTCGACATGTAAATTAGACCGTCCGTAATATATTAAAGCATCGGGCCACTGATAGCGAACAAGCAACGCGATAAAATAAGTACAATTGTTGCTGTAGGTGATGTGATAACACTTCTGCACAAATTACTGTTAAATTTACCATTTAATATCTACTAAAGTACATTAATAAAAACTAACTAAAAACTAGCACAGTCGAGTCAAATTAAAGAGTGTGAAATGTTCACATAATTTCGAGGGTGTGGACAACTGGAGATTTTTTCCCCATTTGTTCACACTGTGGACAAAGGGGTATAGATAACTGGGAATAGCCTCTTTGTCGCAGTATCGTATCCAAGCGAGTGAGTGGGTGTTAAGCAAATATATAGGTATTAATAGCTGCGATACGGTACTAAAGTATACATGCTCTGTCTGCTAATAGTTACGTTATTTTCGCAAAATACTCAATGTTATAAATATTTATTGGAAAAAAAAAACGGTTCGTACAGAACTTATAAGTAAACAAATATGACAATATCAACGAAAATATTTTGGTTACAGACAGCAACATTGCAGTTAATTACTAAAAGCCCTTAAAATACCGCATGTTGCTCGCCGACATGACAGTGAGACCCGTGCCTAAGATTACATAATAAATATTTATACATATATTAAAGTTACATTTATGAGAGTTAACCTCCGAGCACCATGATGATAAAGTTAGTTTTTTGTCACTAGATGTATAAAAGACGGTTAACCCTTTAATCGTCGATACTCCTTCCATAGATAGTTTTCCTACGCCGAATTTTCGGTGCACCTGCCTTTTTTTTTGACCTGGGGGATTTCCCCTAAACCTAACCTACGTAAATCATGCTCAAGATAACGTAAAAACAATAAGGTTTCAGCAGAAATAAGCTTTCGATGAAACGAAAATTCGGCGAAGTATAACATTCTATGAAATGAGAATCAGCGATTAGAGGATCCCATAAAAGACATATTAAAGTGTAGGTACAGTAAAGAAAATTGAATTACGTACGACGTACGTATTTCAGTTTCCCTTACTGTACAATAAGGAACTAACTCACTATGGAGAAAACCTGTCTTGTATTCGTAAAAGTAAAAGATAGGTACCTACTCATTGAGTGACCCAAAACATATAAAACTGCAATATAGGTATGCATTTGCAGGTTTTTTTTTAACGTGAAAACGACAGTACGTTAACGTTTAAGAGGTAGGAAACGATTGACGATTATACATAAAAAATAATTGGAATATTTCTTCACCTTTTTGAACACCATGGCTGGTACCATTTTTTTCAAGCCAACTGTACCTATCTTTACAAGCACCAAAAAAATAAATCAGTCTCAAATTTTAAGTAAGAAAGTACAAACAAGAACAATTAATTGTCATTAACTTTAAAGTTTCGATTTTGAGCATTAGTATCAAAATTATAAACAAAGAATAAGAGATCATAAAAAAAAATAGAGAGACAAGTTTTGAACACAATGTCGCCTATGAGAGGCTAAAACACGCAGTATAAATAAAAATAAATCAGAACTAGATCTAAAAAAAATTGATATCTACTATTCAATTTTAAAGAGGCCTCGCATACATACCTACATCCTACAAGTTTGCATGGATGTCGCGATACGTTATCTTGTTTTTTTATTAATTTTGACAGTGAGAAACAATACAGTATTTTGAAATTCGCAATTATATTGAGCTACCATTATAACTGATAGTCTATCAGATCCTAAAGGATTACTAAACTTGTATTTAATCGATTTCTTTTTTATTTTATACATGGTGAAATTTTGAGTGTAAATAGATGAGTTTTAGCTGCTACATATTACATAATCATTAATTACTTACATCCATCACCAAATAAAGAAATTACAAACATGGAAAATTACCTATCACTAGTAAAAACTTACATATCTTTGTAAATTCTTAACAAAAATGGAATGTCATTTTAAATCTTAAAATAAAAAGGCACACTTTGTCCTTAAAGTTTAAAATGGCGAATTGGTCCTGCAGGTACACGCTGCACAGTAATATAGGTACATATTTCTTTATAATAATACACTGCCTTATAATACTCAAGAATACCTTAAATAGGGGTAATTTGAGCCCGCTACAACTAATGTTATTGTTCCCATTTTGTTCTATTAATGACTATTCAATAACTTAACGTCTATAGATGTGGGTGAAGATCAAATAGTTGGACGTAATTAGCAGATAGATAACCATACAAACAACTAAGGAGAAAAAGTTCAATTGTGCGACGAAAAGTTTCCTCATAAATTGTATGGCAAAATTTTTGTCACACAATGGAAAGTTTCATAGAAAATTGGAATTGCGTGAGTCAGTATGTGCAAGGTTTTGGTGCTTTTATATGTGTTTTCACAAAAAACTATTTCTTTTACACTGAATGATTTAAGCATATTTCCAATTTTGTCCTAAAAAAGTTTTGTTTTATGACCAAGAAAAATCTAAATAAACAAAACAAACATAATTCTGTTGGGAACTACTAATAACTACATTTTTTGTGAAAATGAATTTTTACACATCTAAAGTTAAGTCTAGTTCTTTAGACAGCATCAAACTTCTTGTAAACCACTTGGTGTATAAGACATACCCTTATAATCTGTGGCCCAAGGAAGAAATTGTGTAACAACAGGTTTGTTTAATTTGTTTGTTGATTCATAATCATAGCAAACCAATGCATGTAGTCACCAATGTCACCCACATAAATATTTGCATTCATTGTTATCTTGTGGCTGTAAGGGCTATAGTGAAAAGCCAAATAAAATCCTCAAAGGCAATGGTGAACTTCACTGATTCCTATTTTTTAAATTATTACATACTATGTGTATGTATGTACCTATTATGTCTTATTAAAGGTCAGAATATGATAGCATTTTTCTTTGATTCACATTCTGACCTTTTAAAAAACACAGACAATATATTAAATAGCACTTGCAGACCACATATCTGCTGAATATCTGAGATTCTACTGTATCTTACATCCCTTTCTCTTCTTTTGCATTTCGGCTTGCTTTGTCTTTTTCTTGACCAAACCTTCAGCTGTTATATCTGAAATAACTGACAACCTCTTCGAATTATCCTGTCTATCCAACCTTTGCGGGCTCGGCAAGTCTGGAGGAAACGTTGAACTGTATAAGTTGTTGTTCTCACTGTAGCTATGAGGTATCGGGATGTTTGATGTTAGACTTTCATTTGTGTCCGTTGGGTAGTGAGATGCAGGCCTGATACTGACTGGGTCTGGGAACCGTGGCTTTTTGCCGGAAGTTGGAGGCAACGGAGGCTGTCTATGCTGAAGCGAAGAAGTTCCAGAGTTTGGAGCAGTTCGGTCTGACTCAAAGGAGCGCGTATGAACATGTGTGACATTATTAATGTTGACGGTTGATGTGCTGGGCTGATCATTGTAAAACTGCCTTGATATTTCTTTGGACTGTAACGCACTGGCTTTGGACTGTATGTGCTCCTTTTCAAAAGGTTCTACATAGTTCAAATCAGAGTCCACCGACTTGCAGAGTCTAAGGCCATTCTCCCTTATCATGTCTCTAGGGTTACTGTAGGCATCACACAGAGTTGTTTGGTTCGTATTAGGAGCGTCTAGTTCAGCCGCCCGTTGCCGTTTCTTTAGAAGTGCTTTCTGCCTAGCCTTTTCTTTGGCCCTTTGTAGCTTTTTATACTCGCGCTCTTGAAGTAATCTAGCGAGTTCATTGTCCTGGGCTTCAACTGCGCAGCGCATGTCAGCCAACAATGCATCCTGGTCCTGGACTTCACTGCTTAATTGACGGGCTAATCTAGCATCTCTTTCTTCCTGCTCTAACCTGCACCGTAGTTCTTCTAGCTCCGATGGAGACATGCCTAATTCCTCTGGAGCGACATCTACGACCTTCGAGGTTATTTTGGGCGCTGGCCTAGGCGGTTCAGGGGGTGCGTGCGAAGAACTAGGCTGTATTAGGTCAGTGTGTTGCCTGCGTTGTCTTCGGAGGTTAATTTCGGCCATTTCACGAGCGATCTCCGCGTCAATGTCAGCCTGGCGGCGGCGCGACAGCTCTTTGATTCTCGCCTCATGTTCCAAGTCTTGTTGCTCACTTAAAGCTACAGGGAAGTCTTCCCGTATCTGCTGATTCCGGTACCTGTTTTCACAGAGGTGGGATGATATCTCTCGGTCCTGCAGACGGTGCGCCAGGGCCCCGTCGGTCCGCACCAGCCACTGCTCCCTCAAATCACCCACATGCCCAAGTTTGGGCATCGTATCACTAGCTTGAAATCCTGCCATATCACTGAATCACTAACCAAAAGTTAACCAAACGCGTTTTCACCGTTCATCTCCTATTGATTAACACGTACAAACTCGCATGGTGACACGAACCGAACAAACAATTCCAATTATTATACCTCATAAAACCTTACTCTGTATTGTACCTTTCTCGCGCAACTTTCGTTTCGTTCCGTGAGAATACGCGCCTTTTTACATTACGTGTGAACCGAGAACAATAGATAGAGCAAGGTTTGATAATCTACATAATAATTAAATTATATATTTGTGTTTCACATTCGAGCAGCGCTGCGCTCAGCTCGCTCTCGCTTCGTCCGTCCCCACCTCACTTCACAACAAATTCCTGGATGACAGGTGAATTCCGACCAGTGATGTCCAAGCGTAATCGATGGCACATTGCAATCGATCGATTGTGTTCAGGCATAGTATTTAATACTATGGTTCAGGTAAGTCACGTAAAATGATCACATAATTATGATTTCAGGTATACAATTTCATAAAAGGCTTAAGGGCCCCATATACGGAACGATCCGTCGTTACAGTCAATCTGAATCGATATCGTGACGATTGATATTTCGATTGGAATTTGGATACGGACGGAACAAATAAAAATGATGTATAATTTAATAAAAAAAACCTTGTTTATTATTATACTTATACAACAATGTACGTCAGTAAAGACTTATGAAACCAATGAAATATAAACATCAGATTGAATGGGATTCCCCATAGCATTATGCTCGTGATTTTTTTTGGAAGACTAATTGAACAAGCACATTAAATTTGCTAAAAATGATGCCTTTTGATCCTTATAGCGCCTCTGCCTGGACCCGACGATCTTGAGATAGCCGATGTAACGTAATCTCGTGTTCTTTCTTCTTTTCTATCTGGTAAACAGAGATAAGAAATTTAAAACACATTGATATATACAAATAATTAGTAAGAAAGTACAAAATTTCATCTTTATGACATTTTCTGAGAAAGGCGGTTATGGTCATCATCATTTCGTATGGCTATATTAATCTTAGCGCTGGATCCTATACGTCTATTTTTAGGTTTACTAGCCAGTCTTTGGCCGCTGCAGAGAGCTGGTGCAGCTCGGACATACCGCCAGGGAAGCAGTGGAGCGGACAATCATTCACGATGTGAGCTAGAGTTTGGCGGTTATGGTGAAACTAGGAAACCTTAAAATATGTTAACTTTGACAAGTTTCGTACTCTTGTGTTCGTTTCGGTCCATGTTGACATCAACTTCATGAACGGGAACGTTCATCACCATCATCACCGCGCGGCAGGGAGGGTCTGCTTTCCAAAGAATTCAACTCCTGTAAAACATTCCAGTTGGGCTGGGCGCTCACGAGCAACTTTGTTGCCCAGCAACTTTTTTGTATCCGTCTGTCTTCTCCCCGAGATTTGGAAGATGCGTACGCAGAAGCGCCAGCTACCCTACTTTCTCGTGACTTTTTGCTGCATTTATGAATATGGATTTAGGAGAGACGATAAAAGATAATATTGTTTTTTTTTTCCACTATGAAGTGACACATGATGAAGAAAAACATGAGAAAAATTTTATTTTTGGAAAATCAAGGGCCTTCCGAGAATAATCTTCGTTACATGCGCGCATTTTATACAAACCCATAATGTGATAAGAGAGACAAAATAGTTGCGGAGACAAAAGTTGCTTGTGGGCGCCCAGTTTTAGAGATCCTAAGCTTTCTAAAGAGCCACCAAAGACTCACCTGCAGTCCTAAGTGTGTCAGGTCGTATGTCAGGCCAAAATCAATTCGCAAGATTATAGTTTCACTTACACAGGCAATTTAATGAGAAATAATGAGAAAAATGCCAACTCATTCTAATAAATGAAATTGGAGTAGGACAGCTAATATTCATGGGCAATTATTGATTGAAAATTTGCCCGTGTAAGTACATCTGATCCATGCGATGTAGAATTATGCCGGCAAAATGCTGTGGTGGTCCGAGTGGGGGGATCACGGGGGTCATAACAAGTTAGGTACAAACTAATCGCTTACAGGGCCGGATCAACCATATGGTTTTTTGGGCTTCAGCCCAGGGCCCCGTGGATCTAAGGGGCCCCCAGTTAAGTCAAGTCAAAGTTAAAAGTAGACGATAGACCATAATGCGAAAAAACCCCATAATTAGTATTATTAGCCCAGGGCCCCCCAAACTCACGGTCCGGCCCTGATCGTTTATAATCTTAGCAATGATTATAATTCCTATGTTAATGACAGGTGAACTTCGACCAGTGATGTGCAAGCGTAATCGATGGCACATTGCAATCGACCGATTGTTAAGTAAAATTATCACATATATGTTTTCAATTTATAAGGTCATTAAAGGCTATTCGTATAGTGGACTAATTGCCATGTTGTACAAAATAGTTAATTATGCCTTTAAATCCTTAAATAGCGCCTCTGCATGGACCCGACGATCTGCAGATAGCCGACACAACGTAAGCTCGCTTTCTTTCTTAGTAATGCCGCTACCTGGTAAACGGAGATAAGACATTTAAAAGACATTGATATGTACAATAGATTAGTAAGAAAGTATACGCGGAGTAATGTTGCCCTTGTCTATTGTATAAAATCAAATTTTCGCCGCGGCACGTTCACACAAAATTTTACACAAGGTATTAGTATCACTCTGTGTTATATTTTCAGCTCTTAGGCCCGTATTAATAAACTCATCTTGGCTGAGACGCCCGTCACAAGATACGTCAAAGTAAACGTCAAACCATAGAACACTGTCATTTTTGACGCATCTCGAGACGAGCATTAGAGTTGAGATTAGTTTACGGGCCTGACATCTCTGCCTTCTTTGTTGCGCGAAAACTCATTTAAGTAGGTAGTAGTTTGTAGGGATTCATTATAGACTGAGGTGATTATCTTAATCAAGTCACTTTTCAATTCGCTAACGAATTATTAACTCTGAGTTACATGCGTCTGCCTACTACTTACATGCGCAGGGCTACTTCAACTTCAATAAACTAGACAATAAATGCTCTAAGTTCTCCTGATAATCAGAGACATGACTATTAGTTGAAGATATACATGATATTAAAACTCAGCTTGATATAAATAATTATTATAAAAAGAGAAATATAACCGGACTTAATTAAATGAGTCCTGATTGTATGCACGCAAGCCTCACATGACGGGTCGCACCGTGGCGCCTTACAAGTCCTTAGATCGTGTTCAACTACTGTTGCTTTTAAGAATATCATAGCAGGCGTCTGTTCATTTATGCGCAAAACGCAGCGTTGTAATTAGGTAAACATTTATTCACCACATTTCTTCCATCAGGCTACAAAAAAGAGTTTTTAATATGTAAATATATAGTTTTATTTAATAAACGCTTGTGCACGATCTAGACAGAACGTAAAGTAATTTTAATTAAAATTCTATTGAGCAAAGATAGGCGATCACGAGGCATACAACTATTATATTAGAGCGAGAAACGAGTTATCCGTTTTCAGTCTAGTAGGTACGTTGACTTAAGTGCGAACTGCGTTTCTTACGATCGTCGCCAAATAAAAGTTTTATTATCGATTAAAACGCATTGTCGCATAAACTAACCAACTGTCAGAGCAACCGCTGCGTTTAACGTATACAACGTGTTACAAAATACCCCGTAAAAAATCTAATAAATTATTAAAGCCTAAAATATTGTCAACCCTAGTAAGCTGTCATGTCAGGGAACCGGAGTTAGCATAGATTATTTTAACAGAGAGGCTTACCTACCAATTTAATAATTTTTCAACTTAAATGGATTTAAAACCATATCCCGACGAGCGAGATTGTGCATTGAACAAGGCAGAGCTCACTTTGAGCCGTTCCTGTAATTTTGACGTTCTTTACGAAAAAGTAAGTGCTAGTTTAGGTTTCTTCGTAAGTAGTTTAGGTCTTTTAAAATCTCCCAAAACTCGACTTGTCTTGATCTAATCGAATTCTGTACATTTTGTTAGTATGTCTCTTAATCGTTTCACGAATTAGGTAAAAAAAAATGTACATAAACAATCTGCGTAGTTTACTCTTTAATTTTACTGAAATAGGGTTTTCACATCAATGAAAGCAATAATGGTTTTCTTTTTTTTGCCGGTAAGTCATGCGGTGATAGTACGGTTCTCAAATATTGTAAATGGACTTATTATAAGGTACCATTTAACCCCCTTTCGGCTTTACTGGTATTTTTGTAACACCTTGTATACTAACGGATGCCGTTACGTGGATGTTTCAAAGCGACGCAACTCGCCTATTCGTTTAGCATATTCGCTCAGGCCTTTAATATTAGCAGTCAGGTAATACGGTTCTTCTTCCATCCGATGCATCCAAGCGGTCGTTCTTGGGAATCTGATGGCAAAAATGTTGTCTTTCAAAGGGGAGTAGCAAGATAAGCTTAGGGCAGTACCCAACTGTGGAAGAATACAGGCTGATTGGATCAATAGAAATCTGGCTAAAAATCACAAGTACAATATCAAACAGAACAGTGTTAATATTGCTCAGTGCCGAAGTACCAGTATTTTAAAATACCAGATTCTTAATACACTGGAATCCCAAAACTTAACATTTAAATTAAGGTACCTATTGTTGATTATCCTTACCTAATATTTCGGAGCTATAGATAATGAGCGGTTAATATCGGTCAATCCCTTTGGGGGGCTACAGACAGAGACGATCAGAAGCAGGGATTGAAAACCGGTTTATTTTCCGTAGCGGTTAAAGCCACACTATGAGAGCCTAACCCATAATAAAGGTTACGCTCACAGGGAGCGAAATGCATTTACCGGTTAGAGAGCGCTCCTTCCGTGTGAGCCGAGACAAGGGTGAATGACGGAAGCGCTCTCTAACCGGTTATAACCGGTAAATGCATTTCGCTCCCTGTGAGCGTAACCGTAACCGTAATCCGTTGGAACGTAACCCAAATAATTAACCGGTTTAACCTAAATAAATACCGGTTTATTTGTAACCGGTTACAATCCCTGATCAGAAGTAACAAACCTATCACCCTACTATGTCCGTCGAGGGTAAAAAACTGAATGTTACGTACTTTCTGTTGTCCACTGGTAGCATAATGTGTAATGTGCTGATGGTGGAAGTCAGCATGATGTCTCCCATGGCAGGCCAGTCGCCGGCTAGGTACGGTCGCCCATTCAACATGTGCTCGATAGTAGAGTAGATGGACAAAATGCCAGTGGAGCTTGCTGGCGTCAGGTAGCGGCACTTGTTTGTCATGATTGGGTTCTGAAATATTACTGACACTTCTAAATATTCCGTGGACAGTTCAAGAGTGCAGCCTATACAATACAACACACAACGATAAACCCACGAGCGGAATGATTGAAATTTTAATTGTGTACATTGGAAAAATTTATGCCGTCAGCATAATTAATGAAAAACTGTTCTAGCTTATACGCCAATTTTAAGACGACGACATAGCTCGATAAATAAGTGTGTCAAGTTTTATCTTGGGGACCATCGCGCCCAATTTGACCTAGTCCCACTATAGGTACTTGCACGTTTATTTCTCAGAACAAATACAAAAGCTGCAACACTTACTGATACACTTTTGAAATGAGGGTAGACTACGCTGCTGTTGAAATACATGTGCTGGTCAACAAGCGCACGTCCGACCGTATCACTCGGCAGCAGCTGAGACGCTTTTCTGTTTGTGTACTGTGTCGCCAAGTATGTTGCGATGGCGTTACTGGTAAAACACATAATAAGCGGACTTAAAATCTAAGATGACACCTACCTGCTAAAATGAAGAGCTAGTAGATAAAGCGATATTCTATATTACGAAAAAATAGTAGGAAGTTTTAGGATGGTAAGAGTATACATATCGTGGGGCATAAATACGCCATAAAAAGCCAAGCTTAGGTTACGTTACCTCTGCCAGCCTGCCATCATATTATCTGGTATGCTGTAGGGTAATTGTAGTTATTGTACCCTACTGTGCTTCTTAAGCTAAATTACATACATACATACAAACAAACCTTCACGCCTTCATTCCCATAGTGGGGTATGGCCACAGACCACTTACCCTATAGACTCCGCTTCGGAACAGTTTGTCTAGTATCTCATTAAGCCAAAATGGCGGGGCGCGGGGGGCGGAAAGTGCACCGTGATTGGCTAGTTCAATGTCAACGAATAATCAAGTGTGCGCGTCGTGGTGCGCGCCCATAGAACCATGGCAAACAGTTAGTGTTTTGTGAGCATAAGCATGGCTTACGGGGGCGCCTTTGTATGCGGAGTCTATAGGGTAAGTGGTCTGTGGGTATGGCAGAGCTAAAGATTTACCAACAACTCTAAAAATTTGTTGATACAGGTAATTCCGTAACCACATTTCGGCAAAGATAAATTCTCAACGAGAATTGCACGCATTAAGATAGCTAGGTACTACAATTCGTTCAGGTCTATAACCGTCTCAAACAATCGAAAGCAGCAAATATTGTATACCTACCTCATAGCCTTTTTTTTGCAAGCAATGACCCATCTGTGAACTTAATTCTACAAGCTTGCGGGTAAACTTGGACTTGTTCAGACCGTCTGCTGATAACGTGCGTTGTTTGGTCTGCGTATAGCTGTTATACCTAAGCTTAAATGATGTAGTAATTTGGGATAATCTTACCTATCACATATAATCAAGTCTTGGTCTTTTAAGATTGGTAATGTTTTACAAGGATTCATCTGAAAAAATATAGTACAAAAATAATTTAGTTTTACTTTTGGAGTCTCTTTTCTGAACGAAAGTTAACTTGTCCATTCAATTAATACTTTTTCAATTAAATTAAACCATTTAATAAACTGTTAGCTCTTTGGGTCAATTTAAATCAAAAAAATACATTTATATCATTTGTACCTACGAATAATTTGTACGATTTACTTAAAGAACGTTTGCCCGCAGTAGTGATGTCCTTAGTAATCTAAACATCAATAAATACAACACAATCGATCGATTTGATAAAAAAACGGGCAAGGGCATTTTGGGCTATGCTCAGTGTAGGGCTCCATTCTATCACTGTTACTAAAAACAGAAAACTATACCCAAAAACAAACAAAAACCACAAGTAACCGAAATTAGCACACAAAATCTCTATTTACGTAAAGTTACAATGATTTTCGGTAGGAGTGTAAACATTTAAGTCGTCTCTATTTGAGTTGAGACTCTCGAACTAAAGAACCAATGAAGTCTACTTAGTCCTGATTAACATTTTCAAACAGAGCTCCAAATCTAAAAACATACATAATAATAGTTTTATAGGAGCTATCATCCCTTGTTTTATACGTACGACAGGTAAATATTTTATTTATTTCATTTGTCTACGTGAGCTTCTTCTTGTGTCGATGGTTCCTACTTCCATCGGACTGACAGCTGTGTGACTTTGATATTTTCTGAGAAAACTGGTTATGGTGAAACTATAATGGCTCCTAGGGAACTTTGAAATTGGCTTACTTTGACAAACTCCGAACTCTTATGTTCGTTTCGGTCCATGTTGACATCAACTTCATTAATGGTGATGTTCATCGCATCCACGACCATCATCACGGCGCGGCAGGCAGGGCTGCGGTCTGCCTTCCAAAGGGTGCAACTCCTGTGTGTGTGTGTGATGTTTTCATAAAATGGTTATTCAGATTTTTTATTATGGAACCGTAAACTTTTCAATAGTTCTAACAACGTGTTTAGCGAGGGATATTTTGTAGTAGCGTACGCGTTTTTAACGGTCGGTGAAGAGACGCGCTCTGTCGACGGGGCGGGCGCGGTTAAGTTGAGCAGCAACTGGCTGGTACAGTCAGCATCAAAAGTGGCTAAGCAGAAAAACATGCTCAAAATGATCTACACACGACGTATTCTCTTGACAATAGAGTCGAGTGCAGATCATTTTGACCTCTTCGGTTGCGTACTTCTGCTGCTGACTGTACCTATTTATTTGTACTATTACTTATTGGTCACGTTAACACGTTCTTTTGGAAATCGCCCACTTACCCTATTGGGATGTTTTTACTGCTAGAGGCCCCCATCACAAATTTATTTTTCAAGTTTTACCTATGTTATACATAGTTCCTTTTTTGTAACAGTTAAAATCGTTTAGATTATTCCAGTTCAGTTACTACGTGAATTACATTTTTAAATTTTTGTGAAAGTGTCGCGGAAAAACATTGGTGTATCGTCACATTGTCACATTTCGTATGATTTTGTCAGAATAAGAATAAGAAGCACAGATAAGAATGCACAGGACTGTCAAAATCTGATATGCCAGATATAGCACTAAAATTGCCTCCGGACTCGTGGACCACGGTCCACTGCAATTTGCTGGGGTCACAGACCACTTACCCTAAGGGTAAGTGGTCTGTGGCTGGGGTGTTATTCTCTTATGCCGGCTGTACACACTCGTCGAGAGCTTCTCGTCGAGACCCCGGGCTGAATCCGACCGCGATCGAGACATGGCAAGACGAGACGAGAGCGAGCGAGACAAGATGAGAGCAGTATGTACACACTCGCTCTTGGCCTATCTCGGGGTATCTCGACGAATGTGTACAGCCGGCATTAAAAACGGCGTTCGGTCGCCAAATTGGGATTTGCGCAAATATGATTGAGCGTGTAGCCGGTGTCTAAGAAAGGATTTTCCGAAAGTCGACACCCAACGGGAAAAAATGCGGGAGTAGTGGGAAACTATTTTTTTTTTTTTGGATTTTATGGCCTGGTTACAAGACCTTTAGGCCACAACTTTATTTTCAATCCAATCTTCTCTGGGAAGATTGGGGCAACATTGTTCGGTAGTTTGTAGGACAGAGGTCAAGATAGTTTTAACCTATGTAGGTACCACTTCGAGTCCACTTGTAACGAGAAGAAAGATGCCAGAAACGCGAAATAAGTCTAAGTTTTCAATCACTGTGCAACACAATGGCATAAAAAGTACAAATCACTATCAGAAAAGAACTTTGAACACCTAAATACACAAAAAAATAAAACTAAAACAAATTACACATCCGCCATCTTTTAACGTTGCAAATGGCCTCGAGTGGGAAACTAATTCTACGCGCAGTGTTGCCAGACTTAGAGGTTTTCCCCTAAAACTTAGAGGTTTTTATAGGTCGTTGAGGTTTTTTCGAGGTTTCGATGTCACTAAATAACACTACTACTACACTATCATTTTGGACAAATTTTAATTAAACTTACGATTTTGTAGTTAAGTTCAATGTATATACCAATAAGTACCTAATAAGTTCTAATAAAAACTTGATATCAATTTAGTATTTTAGTAGCTGTAAATATTATGTAGCTTGTATGTAATAATCCTTATATTTTAGATAAATATGATATACAAAAAAGGGGTGGGGGGGATTATGACATAGTTATGCAATTCTGTTTACGCTGAGAGAAAAGGACAGAGCTTTAAAACTGCCATAGCTCTGTCCCTTACACTCGCCGTAAAATGAACTGCATAGTTATGTCATAATAACCCCCCAGAGGTTTTTTATCAATCGTACTCTAGAAACTAGGGGTTTTTTAAATACATCTAGGGGGGAAGGTGCAAACAAATCTGGCAACACTGTCTACGCGTACGATGTCGCGGGCGTCATCCTCTACTCATACATAATATAATAATTTGTAGGGTGATACCTAACTATATAAGCCAGACCAGAGCGTAACGGTGCGTAAGTTACGGTGTCAAAATTGACACCATGTATATAATTACTGCCGCACTCAGACGTCAATTAAATTTAATGCTTGTTTAGTGACGTGTTGTCTTATTCTATTGCTATAGCAAAGCGACAGCAGCAAATTTAATCAAGCATTAAATTAAATTGACGTCTCTGAGTGCGGCAGTATGACCCATTCTTTTGTTACCCAATGTCCTCGTATTTTACGCGTCGGTGTGCCCGATCCTTAAAGACCCACAATCAGTTTTGACTACCAGTTTTCACTAAACTGTAGTTAATACTGATCATGACTAGCCGCCATAGGAAAAAAAAACCATTAACATCAGAAACTTTAATGAAAATATCAAAATTGTAACATCAAATACTCTAACTACAAAACAAAACTGTCGAATAAATAATAAAAATAGTTTGCTGTGAATTTACTACAGGTTGCATTTTATTTTGATAAAGAAGAAATCCTGTATCTCATTTTTAGGCGAAACAATTCTGAATTTAAACGAGACAATTTTGAGTTCATACGTTTAATTTCTGGATGGGGGCAATCCAAAGACCCCATAGGCCCTAGTACTCCAAATACCTCGGTGCGACGGAGTTTGGATAACACTACGGGCGGGATTGTCGGGTCTGCTTGCCAATCAACTGTTACAAACAAATAAAATGTTTTAAAGTTAACTAAAACCATACCTAAAACGTACCACTTGGAACTCTCACACCCGTATTTATAGTCAAGAAAAGTAATTACTTCAGTAAAAGTAATGACTAAAGTATCGACTTTTATATGACTTTTGACACTATAATACTCAAGTAAGTAATTACTTTTCTTGACTATAAATACGGGTGTAAGTAGTCCCCAGAAACAAAGGAAAGAGGTAAAATGTAAGAACACGTAAAGCTTAGGTTACTGCTATGCAAAAAATAGGGTAAAGTTGCGACGATGAGCGCAGCGAGAGGAGTGTTATGTTTACTAGTAATAAAAACAATCCCGATTACAAGCTCGCTGGTAGGTAATTAGCCGACATGCTCGTCATCCAATTGCTACTCTTAAGAGAGAAAACGAATATATTCCTGTGACAGAGGGGGGGGGGGTCATTATTTCTTCCCCTGCAAAATAATTATATATCGTAATTTTAGTCAATTGCCCTTCGTCGTTGGATATCATGTCACATTATCAAATAATAATATTCTCAAAAATATCATCAAGACAAAACATCGTATTCGCAAAAAAATTACATTCGCAAATCATCATAGTAGCAAAACATCACATTAGCAAAACATTATTCTTAGAAAGACATGAATTAGACAGTGTCGATACGGATATCTGGGTGATTTTGCCCTCTGGCTGGGCCTACTGTAACATAACCTAACTACTCATCAATTCATCAAACCCGGCAATTTGTAAATATTATGTTTTGCGAATATCGTGTTTTGCTAGTATGATGTTATGCGTATATGTTTTGCTAGTATGATGTTATGCGTATATGATGTTTTGCTAGTATGATGTTATGCGTATATGTTTTGCTAGTATGATGTTATGCGTATATGTTTTGCTAGTATGATGTTATGCGTATATGATGTTTTGCTAGTATGATGTTATGCGTATATGAGTTTTGCTAGTATGTTTTGCGAACGTGATATTCCGTGTTGTAGTAACGGGAACATAGTGTTGAACGCTGTATGCAATATTGTATATGTATAATACACAAACAAAAAGAACAAGAATGCTGGATGCGGTTAAAGTTACGGAATCAATCATAGTAGCGATAGTTGGAAGTTTCGGCGAGACCTCTATGTCCCGCAGTAGACGTCTTTACGTTTGATACAAAAAACAGATGCTCTGGACCGAGATTCTAGAAGGTACAAACCATATAGTATTGTCGAGGTTTTAATAGCTGTTACTTACTGGACAGTAATGGCGGCCGAGTTATAAACAACACGTCAAAGACAATTCGATTGCTAAAACGATTGGCGTAAAGGACAACTAAATTGTACACACAACATCACACCTAACTAACCATTAAAGACAGAGCAGAGAGAAAAAGAAAGAGATGTATACATGTGTATTATGTCAACAACATTCGATTCTAGTGCGACTCTCTTTCATGCAATATTTCAGATTTCTGAAGTGTATAGCTAGATGTGTTGCTGTGTGTACTGTAAAATTGTCCTAATGACAATTGGCGTAAAGGACAACTAAATTCTACTGTAAAATTATCCTAATGATAATTGGCGTAAAGGACAGCTAAATTGTAGGTACTGTTAAATTGTGCTATACGCCACATGCCATTTTAACCATCGAATTATGGTTTTTACCACCTAGAATAGGGGCCCAGCTTTATACTTGTAATTCACGATTCATGATTCATAATGATTTATTTCTAAAAAAAAGGGTTACTAAATGATGTTACATTAAAAGTTATTCCACCTTTTCAGCTAGTAGTAGTAGTAGTAGTAGTAGTTTTCTGTAAGTGAGGCAACTTGCCTATTTGTGAAGCAAAGTCTTTGAGGCCTTTCTGGTTAGCGGATTTGTAAAACTTCTCCCCAGACATACGACACAGCCAGTCACTTAATTCTGGCCACCTGAGTTCAGAAAAATAATACATTACCCGATTCCAGATGCGGCAATTGTTAGGTATGGAGAAATAATAAATAACAAACAACAATAAATTTCACCACTCTTTTTGTCCACTTTTTGTCGTCAATCATAAGTGGACCAGCGAATGCGTAGGTCGTTATGCGAAATTTAAGGCACTTGAGATCTTAGCGAAACAGCGTTGAAATACCATTAAAGTTTAAGGTATGATATAGGTAGAAGGTTTCGCAATAACTGCCCCGAATGCATCAAATTACCGGTTTGATGCAAATAAAAAAAACTTGTACTAGAACACTAACACAATCATAGACATCATTTTGTACGATCCACTCATTGCAGTTCAACACTGAACCGACCTACACGGCTCACCGGTGGAATGAGCAAGCTGAATTTTATTCTCTTATGCCCTTACCACACGCACAAGCTTCACCAGTTTTGCCTGCGCAAGCCGGTTTGTACACGGAACACGGAGCGTGTAATTGGTAAAACTGTGTCCGTGTTCCGTGTAGAAACCGGCCTGCACAGGAAAAAATGTGGTGAAGCTTGTGGGTGTGGTAAGGGCATTATGCCCTCTTTAATTTGACAACGAAGGATGTATCGGCAAACTTACTTTCTCGTTGGCACGTAAGCCAGAGCTAGGTGCCTAACTTTTAGCTGGACTGCCGGAAATCCGGCGACCGAATACAAGCAGTAACTTGTCTCACGGAACAACTAAAGGGGCAATTACACTACCTCGATCACCCCGCGGCAATTACGGCACGTTGCACACGGCGACCGCAACAGTGTAAAGGACACGGTAGCCGGCCGCAGTCGGCGAACGACAGTCGACCGCTGCAACTGCCTAATAAGGTAACGGATAGACTAACGTGAAGACGACGTTCTTTGGCCGAAGTAGTTTGAAACAAGTTCGGCATCCGCATTAGGTGAACGAAGTAGTGTAATTGCCTGTTGATACTTCAACAACGAATATAGAAGCGAATTGTTTAAGATTACTTTTATTGTGCTTTCTAATAAACTAAAGTATTTTCTTGAAATTGGACGGTATGTTTTTATACTACAAATGAAAATACAACTTATAGGGTATATCACATAGTTTAATAACAATTCACCTTCGAGTTATCAACTTAACGGAAAAAAGTGGCCACTTTTTCCCGTTAAGCTGACTACTCAAAAGGTAATTGGTATTTAAGTTTGTTACATATCCCATAAATTGTGTTTTTACTTGCGCTACAAAAACTATCGTCTGATTGCAAGGAAATTCTTTAGTTAATTAGAAAACACAATAATAGTAATGAGGGCGCCACTGGACGCTCGACGTTTGCTCGGTGCAGACTGCAGTCTTAATACCTTTACTGTGAGAATAAGTTTATAACAAATACCTGTAACGATCAACCGGCACAATAATATCCAGAGTGCTGATATAGGCGCATAGCAAGATGTCTCCCAATGTTGGTGAGATGCCACCAAGGTAGGGATTCTTCGCCAGCATCTCATCCACATCTATGTAACAGCTCTCTATGCGCTCAATCTGCCCTAACGTCAGACAGATGTTTTCCTTGTAACGAAGAGGTTTCTGTAACATACAGGGTGACACCTAAGACGTAAGTAATACAAAATTTTATTTTCTGGATCTTCTCATGAGTACGATCAACTTTTACTATGGGACTAATATCGAAATCGGTAGAATAAAATTGAATCTCCCATACTAAAAGCAATCAGCTGGTTTCACAATTTGTATGGAGACGTCGATTTTATGTTTACGTTTTCGAAGTTGGTCCCATATTAATAGTTGATCGTAATCATGAGTAGATTCGGAAAGTAACATTTTGTATTACGTCTTACGTGTCACCCAGTATATGAGTTTAGAGTCTGAGCAACGAGTCGTGACTCAACCACTGTTTTGGGAGTATAAACTATAGTTATAAAATAACCTTGAATAATGGTTCAACTAAAGTAACAAGCGGAATCCACAATCAATCTTTCAACACATCCGGTAATTTCTGGTTTGTGGGAACGTTAATTTATAATAATTTGTACGGTCTAGAGCGTTAATTTGGGACCCATTTCAAGAAAAATATGCTTGAAGTCGTCAATGTCATTAGAGATGTCAAGTCATTTGTAACTTTTAGGAAACTCAACCTTATTGTTCTAAAATGTCAGATTGACTTTGGACCTAAGGTAGGTACCAAATTAAATCTCGTGACTGTAATAATGGAGTTAAAACTCTATTTTAAACCCCCGACGCGAAAAGAGGGGTGTTAAAGTCTGACCACTATCTGTGTGTCTGTCTGTAGCACTGTAGCTCTTAAGCGGGTGAACCGATTTAGACGAGTTTTTTTAATTCAAAAGCTGGTTCTTTAGTCTTGGTTTATATCTAGGTTTCACAAAGGTCCAAGTCCAAGGTCCGTCCGGATCGCTACCACCATCTTATCCATTAACCTACCGCCAAACAGCAGTGTTCGCATTGTTGTGTTCCGGTTTGGGGATAAGACAGCCGGTGAAATGACTAGCATAGAGGCATTCCATCTTAGCCTCAGGGTTGGCAACGCATTTGCAGTCTTAGGATTGCATTGCAGTCTTGTGATTGCGAATGTCTATGGGTCACAGTTTCCACTTACCATCAGGTGGTCTGTGTGCTCGTTTGTCTACTCGATGCCATAAAAACGGCTATGCCGCCGTTTAATAGATATCACCTCTGAAAGAAGTGGTCACCATGATACCGGCGGTTTTTCTAATAGTTCATGCCTGATGTTCCCGCTAAATTTAAAAGCATAATTGACACTGTTACTTACTGTGACCTCCTTGTACAGAGGGTTAATCACGCCACTGTTGTACAAAATTTGTTGGATCAGTCGCACGCGCAGCTTAGGGTCGATCGGCAGCAGCTTGTTCGGAGCCCAGGTATAGCTTTGATGTGCCAAATAACTTGTTATGGCGTGGCTGTTGACAGTAATAGGGACTGTAAAGATCCTGCTAATAGCCGAGGAAGAGCTACATATAAAACTTGCTTCTTAACATAGTCATAATCATTATCGTAATCCTTTATTTTCTCTTTTCCTTCGGCGGAGCCCTATTTCTGCGTAATTTCGGTCTTCGGGCATCTGAAGATACCTAACGAACCTAACCAACCCATTTTTACACAGGTACATATTATAAAAGTGTCTGTGTGTGTATTGACGGATTTGGATGAAATTTAGAATGAAGATGGCTTTTTTTTCATTAAAAACCCTGAGATGAGCTTCATTACTTATATATATCATATATATAAGTAACATAACATATAAGTTATATGTTTCTTAATGAATATCCGTTTTGTATAGTCAGTCGACCAAGAAAGTCCCAACACTTGTGGACTTCATCATGAATAAAGAGGTAACTAGAAGTTTTTTGGTCGACTATACGTAAAGTTTTGCTCGTACTTGTAAAAATGTATATTCTCACCTGTCACTTAATATCAACGACTTGTTTTTAAAAACTGGCAGCGTTCCTATAGGATTTATCTGAAAATACACACAATTGATAGGAAAATTAAATGAAGCTATTACATATTTTTTTACTTTTTCAGATTACGATTAATAACAGGTTTAAATAATGTATTTCATTGCGCAATTACTATGCCGCCCAGGTATAATAACTAATAAGGTACAATAATAATAACTAATAAGCATAACTAATACGCGAGTGCCTGGCCAAGTCGATGGTGTACAAGGACCTTTACCGTATAATAATTGACAGTAGTGACGTGCACAATACTCAAACACAATCGATCGATTTAACAAAGAGTTGCTTACTGAATGAATTATTCTACTTTCCTCCGAGTTTTCCATGTCAACATCATGTTCTGTGATGCTGAGATGCATGGCGTCTAACAACATCATTACGGCACGACAAGCGGGGCAGCTGTCTGTCTTCCAAAGCGTGCAATTCCTGCGGTAAACATTCTAGTCGTAGTCTCACTCTTACCGAGGCTATACTGCATCTGTTTAGTACTTAAGTAAATGTAAACAAACCAAACCACGTTGCTCCTTTAAACAACCAATCAAAACTGTTTACAGATGTAATGGATAATCCTTTGCCATGGTATTTTGTCGGGTAAGTTCGTATTTATGCTTCTCAATTAGCTTTAGTAATCATCAATAAGCCAAATGAGAATGCAAGATAAATATGAAATTATCCGACAAAAAAGATCACTTACACCGGGTAGGTACCTATAGTAAATTATTGCTTAGGTCTGGATAGGGAATTGCCTGACGAGGTGGTTGGCAGGTCGAGCGCTGGCGAGGCCTGCCAAAATCCGAGTCAGGCAATCCCCTACTTTCCGCTTCTTTCCACTTGCTACGATCTTGATCTTGGTAGCGACGATCTAGTACAAAAACCGGGCAAGAGCATGTCGGACCATGCTCAGTGTAGGGTTCCTAAGCCGTAACGACAAACACAAAAAACTATCTCAAAAATCAACATGTATGAAACAATTTTCTATTTAAAGTTATTTGGCGCTGTCTTAGATGATTTTTAGTAGGTATAAACCAGTTAATCGCCTGTATCTCAGGAACTAATCATGTCTACTTAGCCGTGATAGTTTTCCTTTAAAATTCGTTATATGCGCTTTCGTTGAAGATTTTTTTCAGATTTTTAGTACTTGTAGTTTTGGCTGTAGGGGGGGACACTTGACTCTAACAAAAAATAGCTTTAAAGCTTAATATTTCATAAACGGATCCCTTAATCGAAAAATTGTTTTCATAAACCCGCAATATTTTTGAAAGACCTATCCAACGACACCCCACACTATGGGGTAGGCAAGAAAAAAAAAAGACATCCCCACGTTACGTGTAGGGGAGGTGCATTAAAAAAAAATATTTTTCAAAATTTTATTTTACCACTGTTGGCGTGACTAATATGTACATTCATGCCAAATTACAGCTTTCTAGTACTATGAGTCTCTGAGCTAGACTGGGGACGGACGGACGGACGGACGGACGGACGGACGGACGGACGGACATGGCGAAACTATAAGGGTTCCTAGTTTGACTACGGAACCCTAAAAAGCGGCGGCCGGGATGACTGCGCTCAGAGGCCCTACTTTGAAAATCAAAGATCGAAGTTACGATAGTTCCATCTCTTTCTCTCAAGTTAGTCTCGAATGACGAGTGACAGGAATGGAGCTAAAGTAACTTCGATTTTCAAAGTAGGGCCTCAGGCGATGGGCGTTCGGTGCACAGTGTACAGGCTCCCATAGGATTTATTCGGCAAGTTTCACAAAAGCATTTTTTCATAGTAGCGAATTTTCACACGGCGTATTTTCATGATCGCAAATTTTATTATTCGGCTTTTTTTATGTAGCAATTTTTCATGTAGCGTTTTATAACGTTCGCGTTTAATTTTTTTCTCTTATTTTACCAGTAGATTCTTTTATCTATCGCATATATTTATGCTCTATTTTTTTTCCATTCTCGTTTTTTCACACGTTGATATTTTAATATTAGCGTATTATAATATATACCTATACCTATATAAAACTGCGATTAAAACAAAAATATTGCCGCTGTGTTAATTCACTGATAGGAAATAGTTTATTAGCTAATAATCTAAGTACATGTATAAGAGGCAACCTCTTTAGAATTAGATATCATAAAGTAGCCACATATGTACATTATGTCATGTCGGAGTGACATTGCCTGACAAAGCCATTGAATTTTTCTCTTGCATCGGTTTATAAAGTGCGATCTAAAAATATTTATAAGTTAATACACATTCTTAAGATGCTGGAACCCGGTTCGTCTACTACGAATGCAGCTACTAAAGATTTTTATTTTATTACAAGTAGTCATGACGGTGAGTTATTGATAAGAGCCGGTCGAAGAAATTATTTAATTAGAAATAATAAGTGTGGAACTTTAGTCTGGCGGTGTACCAAGAAACCCTGTACAGGGCAAATTGTGACAAATGCGGAAAAAACTAAAATTATACGAGTAAATATTCATACTTGTATTCCTGACTATCAAAGTATTGATATAGAAGAAAAGCTGATTTCTTTGAAAGAGAAGGTAAAAGAAGACTATCGACCAATACCTGAGATATATGAACAATGAAATGAAACCGTTCATGGCGGAGGAGTATGCGGATAAACTTCCACCCTTTCATAAAAAAAAGGATAGCATATACCGAGCACAAAAGAAAAGCAATGGAAAATGTGTTTTCGAAAATTGCAAGGATGTCGAAATTCCCGAAAACTTAGCAGATGACTTTCTGTGCAAACAAACTAAGCTGAATGAAGTGCTCATTTTTTTTGCGATGGCACTTTCAAAGTTGCTCCCTTGCCTTATTCACAGCTGTACACCATACATGGTGACATAGGGAGCACCGAACAATATACTAAAGTTGTCCCACTGATTTACGGCTTATTAGAAAATAAGAAACAAGTAACATACGATTTGTTTTTTAATACGCTTAAAGACATGTTACCGGATTTTGATCCAAAAACCATGAAATTCGATTTTGAAACAGCGGCAATAAATGCTGCCAAAAAGAGTTATCCATTGGCAAAAATAACAGGATGTTATTTCCATTTGAGTCAAGCTATTTGGAAAAACGCTGAACGTTACGAAATAACGCAAAGTCGCGAAGGGAGCAACTATGTTGCAAAATGCGTGGCAGTCGCTCATTTCCCAGACACGAAAATCCATGAAGCATGGATGTGCGTTAGAGGTCAGACACCGATGGTTGAAAATATAAATATTTTCAATGACTATTTGTCTAAGCAGTGGTTTACAATAAATAATATCAAGTTAATATCGTGCTTCAGACAACGCCACCGTACAAATAATGTAGTAGAGGGTTGGCACAGCCGTATCAATAAAAAAATAAATAAAAATCCAAAATTGTTTTTGCTAATCTCTGTTTTAAAAGACGAAGCGAAAAAAATTGATTTCAATATTCTCCAAACTAGCATGAATATTGAACACTGTCGTAGAAGATGCCGGAAATATACAGAGATGGATCAGAAAATCGAATCCATAATGAACGATTATTTACAAGGCGACATAACTATCGATAAGTGTATTCAAAAGTTAAGTTACATAAAATTTGTTTAAGTCTGAACTGAAGTAGAATTACATAATGCTCCAAGAATTATTGTACTTTAATATAAAAAGTCAAAAACTTGATTTCTATGTACTTTTAGTTTATTTAAGGAAAATTTGTTTGGTTTTTATGTTATTTAAGTTATAATAAATGCTACTTGAGTTTTATTAGTTTTGTTTAGTTAGTACCTACACAAGGTATGTGTTATATAGATCAAATTCTAACTGGACATCATATTATAATATGGTCTACTAATCTACTAACCAAAAGTCACAAATCTCGAATGTATTAAGTTATTTCATAAACCTTTCATTCACGACCGGTATTTTCCCAGAAGAATTAAAAGTATCGCTAGTTAAACCAATGTACAAAAAAGGTGATAAAAATCATGTTGAGAACTATAGGCCAATTTCACTGATTTCAATAATTTCGAAAATTTTTGAGAGAGCAATGCATGACCGAATTACAAATTTTCTTCACAAATTTAGCCAAATTAAACAAGAACAGTATGGTTTTCAAAAAGGCAAATCTACATCTCTAGCAGCCTTTTCTTTGGTAAATAAAATAGCCAAACATTTAGACAAAAGAACTCCGGTTTCCGCTGTATTTTTTGACATGTCTAAGGCTTTTGATAAAGTGATGCATAATATACTACTGACCAAGTGTGAACTGTATGGCATGAGAGGTTTGGTTAACGATTGGCTTCGTAATTATTTACATAATCGTACCCAGTTTATAGAAATTACTAAAATTAATCCGACAAATATAATAACTAAGCATAGGTCAACTACTAAAGTAAATGGTCTAGGGGTGCCACAGGGTAGCATTCTGGGTCCATTATTGTTTTTGATATATATCAATGATCTCCCAGACGCAACTACCCTTGACTGTACGTTGTTTGCGGATGACTTATCAGTTATTATACCTGGTCAAGATTTAAACACATACAATGCGGATATAAACGATAATATAAATAAAATAGTTACATGGTTAGTTAAAAATAATTTAAGTGTCAATATAGATAAAACTACGTTTGTACAGTTCATTAATAAAAATGCAAAAAAACAGACATTAACAGTAAAGTTATTAGACGACAATGTCAGGGAATCGACCGAAACCACATTTCTTGGTATTACCCTTGATGATAGATGCTCCTGGGAGGGTCACATAAACAAAGTGTGCAGTAAGATAAATTCTTTTGCTTACGCATTATGGCGGCTTGCAAGAACTTGCACTAAAGATGCTGCTATTCAGGCGTATCACGGCTATGTGTCCTCTTTGCTCAGATATGGTATTCTTCTTTGGGGAAATTCGCACCATGTCAAACGAGTTCTAATATCGCAAAAGCAGTGTATCAGAGCAATATGTAACGTAAATGCAATGTGTTCATGTCGTCCGTTATTCATAGAATTGTGCTTGCTAACTGCTCCAGCCATGTATTTGTATGAATTATTACTCTTCGTTAAATGTCATCCAGACTACTTCAAAACTTGTAAAGATACTTGTAGCTATCGCACTAGGTATCCGGACCGTCTAGTAATACCCGCCAAACATACTAAGTTATATAGTAAGAGCACATACTGTATGGCCGTAACTGTATATAACAAGTTACCTGAAACACTAAAAAAACTGCCTCTAAATAAATTTAAACGGGATCTCAAAATTTGGCTTGTAAAGAAATGCTTTTATTCGGTGGATGAGTATTTAAACGACGGTCACAATGATTATTGAAATGTATTGGACATGAACATGACTTTGAAACTACCCTCTATACTCGTATTATGTAATTATATTTGAACTTAGGTTGACATGCTTTTAATTGTTATTAGTTTTAGGAAAATCTGTATTTCCATTATTTTTAATTGACATTTAATTAATAAAATCTGTTTATGACATAAATTCTCATAATATGACATAACATAAATATTGAACACTTTTATAAAATTTTACATGCTGCTTTGGCGGCAAAACATGTGATACGAAACTATTAATCTTAAGACCTGTATGTAACTATACACCATGTTTTATGTAAAATAAATGTTTTGATTTTTTTTTTTTTGAACCCTTCGTATGCGGAAAATGAAAAAAAAAGATAACATGCTTTTCATATACATCGAATTCATACCTCCACCTTTTTTAAAATCGGTTAAAAACCAACTTTCGGGTTGCCTAAAATTTCCCAATAGCAGAAGAAATCCATACAAAATCGGCCCTAAAAACCCCTCCGGCTTTACCAGCGAAAACTGTCACGCCACGCCACTGATAGGTACTATACACTTACTCCGCCGACTTCTAGGGGAAATATTCTTAGTTTAATCGCAGTTTTATACAGGATGGCCGAAAATTAAGTGCGTTCCTTTAAAAATGGTCTTTAAAAGTTGATTTTGAACACCCCTCGATATTTTTTATTTGACTTCTTTTTAGTTTTTCTTAGGAATGCAGTGGCTAGGGTTTGCAATATTCGTTCAATTTTAGTATTCGAATAATACGAATATTTAGATTTCCAACATTCGAATATTCGAATATTTCGAATAATTCGAATATTTTTTAAAATTAAACAAAATAATGATTCTAAGTTGTGTAATTGTAAAATATGTGATGTTAATTTAAAATGTAATGACCTTACAATTCAAAAAAACATTTATAGTATCTTCTCCAGATACCTAGCATGTAGCCGAACTTGCTAGCTCCCTAGCTTAGTTCTTTTTAGGGAGTTGGATTTTGGCAAGGATAAAGCAAAATAGGTAATATATTGTTTGTCTTACATTTGTAGTTATTTTTAATATTTAAATCTATTTCCACGAACTCGTTAATATGGAGGATAATTAATCCTGGCATTTTGTTAATGTTTTGCTAAGGTAAATAATTACAGACAAATTTGTGCACTATTCGAAATATTCGTTTTATTCGAATAATGAATATTGTCGAATTCGAATAACATTTATAGCGAATAATTCGAATAATCGAATATTCGAATATTCGAATTGCAAACCCTAGCAGTGGCTTGAACTGTCGGGGTTGGATGGTCAAATAAAAAAAGCCGCTGATATTTAAACTTACCTTAAAAAACGCACTTTGTTTTAAAGTGCGTTTTAGGTATTATAATACGCTAATATTAAAATATCAACGTGTGAAAAAATGAGAATGGAAAAAAAATAGAGCATAAATATATGCGATTGATAAAAGAATCTACTGGTAAAATAAGAGAAACAAATTAAACGCGAACGTTATAAAACGCTACATGAAAAATTGCTACATAAAAAAAGCCGAATAATAAAATTTGCGATCATGAAAATACGCCGTGTGAAAATTCGCTACTATGAAAAAATGCTTTTGTGAAACTTGCCGAACAAATCTCCCATAGTACCTAAATGTATGTTGCTATTTCGGCGCCGTCATCTCGTTATCGTCACAGATTATAGATGTCTAAAGTTATCGTTGTTGTGTCGTTGACGCGGGGGTGGACGAACAGCCTCCTTTCCGACTAAGATTTATACATTTACAATATACAAAAAACCCAGAAAATAATACCTTAATGCTAAACTGTTTCCAATATGACTGATAGACGCCCCCATCGTTTACATCGACGCCATGAATCTCATGCATCGAATTTTATAGACTTTTAAAAGAACTACATTTTCCTTTTAGCGTGACTGTTTTTCAATGGTTTTTTATCTATTCATAATTTTTAGAACATTTCTCTTTTAATTTTACTAATGCATTCGTGGCGAATCGACCATAGACCATAGAACATGCAAAGAATTACAAATGTCACTTTTTTGACAATTTGAATCAACTGCCAGTACCAACCTTTAATTATAAATAGAGCTGTTATTTATAGAAGTTAAGTACAATGAAGCACTAAATTCAAAATATTAAAATATCGAATGACTTTTCGTTTTCTCTCGTCATTCTTGATCATTTGTTAAATATTATTGATAAGGTGCTTCAGTCAGATGTAGTGTTTTAAGGCTGCCTTTACACCAGGGACCGGTCCGCGAACTTTAACGGGTTTGTATTGTAATGCGTTTAACAAAAGGCTTTTCATACTTATCAAATCCGTTGGTTATCAAAAAATATCCTTATAATTTTAAGGTCAAACCCCCTTCAATTGCTTTTAAAGTAGCAATTTTTTTTGGGGCTACCTATTAATTTTTTTCGAAACGCTTAACCTAACCTAACTTAATTATAACCTTATGGAGGGACTAAATCAATGATGGAGGGGTATCTGTCCAATGTTTTAGCGATTTTTAGGGTTCTATAGTCAATAAGGAACCCTTATAGTTTTGTCATGTTCGTCTGTCCGTCTGTCCGTTGTAATGCTACTACAAAGCTGTAATTTAGCATAGTTTACTTACATTTTACGACGACGACAGTGTTAAAATAAAATTTTGAAAATAATGGTTTTCGTGTACCAAAATACAAGTTCAGCAAAGGTAATTTTTTTTTCCTACATTATGGATAACTTTTTTTTTAATGGGGTTTATAAATTCAGGCGGCCAATAATTTTCCTTTTCGAAGTTTTTTCAGTTCTAGTCCAATTTCCTAAAATAATGCTTTTCTAAAATTTACGAGAAATTAGGCTAGCTAGTTAAAACCCTGAACAGTACAACATCAAATTTATGTAAGTGTGAAATAAACGTTTTGTTAAATAATGTCTGTTTATTTTATACGCGGGAAGTATGAGCGGACCGGTGAGCGAGAAAAAGATCCACAGATAGGAATACTTTATTATATTCCTCGCTCACCGTTTCTCTGCCTCGCTCCGCTCCGGTGGACAGGTGGCCTTAAGGCTCAGTTTCATTGCGTGATAGCCCGCATGCCTTTCGTGATACATCGCGTCGCTGCAATAGCTCTCAGCTCAGAAATGTTAAAACAACCCGTCAATGGATTGCTAGAAGCATGCAAGCTATCGACCAATCAAACTGATCCTTTATCGTTTAAGCAATTGGATAACAAAGTCAGGCAGGATAGATGGTTATATTGGATCGGTATGGCGGTGCGATGGTCACCACCATGTAAACCATTTGCAATTATAATGCGCTTTTTGCATGAAATACATGGTCCCCCACCAAATAATAATAAGTTTTCGTAAAAAAAAAATGTTTTGGGACAAGCTTTTGTTGGCGACTGTACTTTTTTCCAAAGTCGTCATCAAAAAAGACCAAACTAATGAGTCCCAACCCAACACGGTGGTTAATATTGTATTGTCATCGGGTTCACATAGTATTGTGGTTCAAATTTCAGACCATCTTTGCCATTAAAGGGATCTCGTTTAAAATTGACTTGAAAGATTTGACCTAAACTAACATACATACATACAATGCAAATTGATAAAAAACTTGTAAAAAACTCTTTAAATGTTAAGGCCTTTTTATTTCAGTTATTTTATTTTCTTGATTGTTAAAAGGTTGTAACGAGAGTTTTTTTTTTATTGTAAACAAATGTAATAAAATGAAACCTTTTGCTAGGAATCTTGTCGTACGAGTGTACATTAATTAGTAATAAGTACAGTCGAGTTCATAAATATGCGTACACTTTAGTACCTTGTCTATTCAATGTCATGTTTAAACTGCCATATATATGATTTGTCACAACGATTAAAGTGACAAGGTACTAAAGTGTACACATATTTATGAACTCGAATGTACCTTAGGTATAATGTAGGGTTTACTACGTTTGGCCAAAATATTTCATTTTATTTATTATTTCATTTTTATTATTATTTTATTTTATTATTTTTGGTCCAATGTATCATTTTCCAAAAAGCTGTTTACCGTCGCAGTTGATATTTTTTTTATGTAGTCGCAAGTGTAACCTAACCTAATATACCTAGCAAGCGGTTTCGATATACCGGATACAAAACCAAATAATTACAAAATGCTTTTTGGGAAATTAAAATTTGGGAAATGATACATTTGACCAAAAATACTTTGGCCAAACGGCAACCCAAACGGGATCCCTATAATGTAACAAAGTAGCAAATAAATGTTTTCATTTGATTAAATATTTATTTATGTTGAACTCAACACAGTGACAGATATTGTGAATATTGCATTAGTCCCCGAGCCCCGTCGTGATGGGTGTCTGACGTAGTCGTATCACAAGTGGCTCGGCCACGCACGCCAGACATAAACACGAAACGTGATCCCAAGTGTCACAGTGGTCGCGAAAATAACAATATCGAACAGTTATTCTTTGTCAAATACTTAATGTAAAATAAGTTAAATAATACGAGAATGTTTAGAGTACAACATGGTAAAATAAGTAATGAATAATCTGTAATAATACAATGTGAAAGTAATCTCATGTCTGTTTATGTGTTACGCTTTCACGGCTCAGCCGCTGAACCAATTTTGATTAAATTTGGTATGGAGATAGCTTGAACCCCGAGGATATAGGACACTTATTATCCCAGAAAATTTAACCACTCCCGAATGAATAGCGATAAACGACTTCTACACGGACCACGTACGAGAACAATACAACATAATACATTTGTTTTATAATATTTATATGCGAGACTGGGAAACTTTTAGGTTTAAATAAATAACAATAAAATTAATGTATAATAGGGTGATCCAAAAAACAAGTGTTTAATATTGTTTCTCCACAAGTTAATTTTTATTTCAAAATACTTAAAAATAGGCTATACCAAGTTTTATTGCAATTGAATAAACTTTACAGGTTCCCCATAATGTTAGAATTGTTTCATATAAAAATGTATAGAGCATCACACGTCCAATAAATATATCAAACGACAAAGGCTTTGGACATATCGTGACACTGTATTCTGTGTTGCAGAAGTAGGCAAAGAATATCCTACTTTTGTTTTTAAAGCCTTGCTATAAGTTTACTACATGTATTTTGTATGAAAGTGAGATCTTTTGGAGAAACTAAGCCTTATGGGCGACCAGTCAACGACCGCTCAACAAGGTAAAATTTGACACATAAGCAATTTATTTATAGTAAACAAAAATTTGCTATGTGGAAGAATGATTTTACCTTATTTTTCTTAATACTATTTTGGACCACACTAATGTATATAATATACACTTAAAACTCCTCTTTTTTATAAGTGTTTATTTAAATTATGTTTAGGGTGCTATTGTAGAATACCCTCGTATACGATTAAACCACACACACGTTTGCATTCAAATAGGTGTCCTCATAACTATGTATGAAACTTTAAGTTTTTAAGATGTTATTGGCCTGGGTGTCTCGTTGAAGAAGGTTGTTGCGCGGATGGATAAAAGATGTTTTTATTTCGTTTAAATAACATGTTTAGAGTGGCTTCTCGCTACTGCTACACGTATTCGATTAAGTGAGTTAATTATTTCGTAAGTAAACAAAACCCATACTTGTTTGTTGACAGATAAAATTCACAATGACCTTGGATTGTTAGTACAGTTGTAATCGGCGTAAAATAATTTTAATGTTGTATTCTTAATAACGATATTCTTCGCTTTAATAGACGTGTCCAACATTTTCTGTGCGTAGATATTATTTTTTATATTAAATAGACTCAAGAAAAAGATGGGTGTATTTTGTGATGAATATTTAAAATGGTTTCATCTCCATAAATAATATTCACTTATTTATAATTAATATCATCTTTTACTTTACAGACAAAATACAATGTCGAAGAAACTGGTATTGTATGGAGATGATGTTTCGCCACCCGTCCGTTTCGTAATGATGACGGCGTCGATGCTCAAGATCGATTTCGATTACCAATTCATCGATCTTTTCAAGGGGGAGAACAAATCTGAATCCTTCACTAAGGTAAAGCTAAAACTATACGGTGACTGCGGGGTCATAAATAGCAACATAGTAAATTAAACACTACACCAATTGGAACATGACGTAATAGATTTAAAAGCGTTAAGACAATTGCTTTGTTTTATAATTTAAATAAATACCTATTAAATACAAGCCAACCTGAATTTTAAAAAAATTCTGACTATCTGTCTGTCTAGAAAATACCTGACCCTTTTTTGGCCAGCTGTTAAAGCTTTATATTTCCAGATTAACCGTCTGCAACTAGTACCGGCTCTGCAAGTCGGCAAGGATGTGATATGCGACAGTCATGCCATCGCTCTTTATCTGTGTCAGATAAGCAACAGTGAGAACCTGTACCCCGAGGACCCCCTCGTGAGGGCCAGAATCAATCAATTCCTATTCTTCAATTCGAGCACTTTATTTCCACTGGATAGTTACTTATTAGTGAGTGTGAACTATTTATTTTAGAAACAATCGATTAAGACGATTCCATTGTTTTTCTGATTAGAATCTCTTATGCTATGGATGAAATAAGAAGTCAATTCAGACCGATATTATATTTTGATCTCGTAAAATCATCTGCCCAAGCTTAAAAAGTTTTAATTTATATACTTTTTGAACAATAATAAATTTTACCTTGCTCCAAGTATAAGGTATAGAAAATACCTTATAGGTCCAATACTAACCATCTGATTGAAAAGGAGTCTGTGGGTGCAAAACAAAGTTTTCAGTTACCATCACTTTACATGCTGCTCTATTTTGAATAATAAAAAAAAAAGATAAAAAAAAGAGAAAAGATATTTATTCAGTAAGTAGGCCGCACGGGCACTATTACACGTCAAGAATCTACCAGCGCTTCCCAAGAGGAGACCATTGCCGAGAAGAAACGCCGCAAGAAACTCAGCAGTCAGTCGTTTTTTAACCATATATAATATTACAATGATACTACTTAGTCTAGCATTATATAAAGCTATAAATATTAAATTAAATATAATATCAAATAGCATGCGTAGTTCAGCAGGAAAACATACCTCATTAAAGTAATTAAATTATGTTTGTTATAGTCGGAGCACTTTAAAGGCAACACTGTGGACAAAGTAAAGGTTGAGAAGTGGTACACCGCTTTGGATTACTTGGAATATCAGCTGAGCAAACACTCTTGGCTAGTTAATGAAAAGGTAATATGCTTAAAAACTACAGTCCTATACATTTTAATTAGTATTTATATCGCCGCCGTACGTGAAAGTAAAAGTTTGAGAGGTTTGTGACTCTTAGAATAATCGCCAATGGCCTTTAGTGCGTGCCCTCTGCACTCATAATGTTTCATACTGTTAATGATGAGGCAGAGGAGTTAATTGTAGTGATTTAATAAAATAATAAATCTTTGTGCAGGTTTCTCTGGGTGATCTTTGCTGTGGAGCTACTGTGATCACGGTGCAACTGTTAGTGCCGCCGCTTGACCGTCACGTGAACGTTAAGCATTGGATTAAAAGATTGCAAACACTTCCCTATTTTGATATCCATACACGAGGTTTGGAGCGTCTGAGAGGTTTCATGGATTTATTGAAGTAAATAAATTGGTTGCAAAAGATACTTGTCTTTTTGACTGTACCCTAAAAATTTGACAATGTTGCCAAACGAAAATACTTTATATTCAAATCTTGCATTTATTAACAGCAGCAACAGCCAAATGTCAAAACTCTACTGTCTATGGACTCTATTGATTGGTCGACGAGGAGATGTAAAAAATGGCTGCCTTGCCTTCTCCTACTCAGGTAGAATTAATTAAAATTAAATAATCCGTGTTGTGCGAATTAAACAGTTAAAGCTTGGAGAACAGCTAACTAAGTGATCTATCGTGTAGGCCAGTTTTTGTTGCCGAACGAACAGAGACATACAGAGATATTTCGTAACAAAGTTTCGTGTACAATAGTTGGTTTACGCTGCCTAAATAATTTAAAATTGAATGTTTTAACCTGTCTGTGTTTAACAGTTATCTATGTTATAAAGTGTCGTGAATATTTGTGGTGTGCAGTCTAATTTAAAACCGAAACTTCTCCACAGTTTCGTAATTAAAGCCGTTTTCGTGAACATTGAATGTCATGAACTGACCAAATGTCACACCCTTCGTGAGATTGAAAAATACTTGCTAGAAAGGAAATAAAGTCGCGAGTTTTGCGTTTTCAAAATGTGGCTTGAACCATTGCAGGTGGCAGGGACCCACAGCGCTATATATGAAGCGTATTATCACCAGGTAAGCTCTTTTTCTTTGATAATTGGTCGCCCTACGAGTTTGCATGTTTCTCTTAATAAATATGTTTCTAAGGTTCAAAGTATTGTATTGATTATGGAATTACACTACCTCGCCTCATGGTCTTCGATCTAAATATTAAATTTCATCCTTAAACCCAAATTGTGGCCCTGACCTTGTCCCTAAAAAGGAAAAGAGGTATTGTAAAACTTAAGTAGATCTAATATGGAGTTTTATAATATTCACAGAACACTATTAACATTCTTAGTTTATACACATTTGTGTACCTATTATAATATCTTATTACTACTTATTCAGAAATTTTAGATTTATCTTGATACTTGAGAGACATAATCTTCAGTAAGATAAAAACATAGTTATAGATAAACATATTTGTTTCTTGTCAGATAGATATTGTGTGATAAGGTTGAGAATATTTAAACATTTAGGAGCTACCATGTGTATTTGTAAATAAAATGTAATAAGTATATATTCTGTTATGGCTCGCTACAACCAAACATAATTATACATTTCATATTGATTAGAATATAATAATAACAATAGTTTAGCTAATTTTATTACACTTTTCCAGTATTTTTCAGGTAGTAGTTGTAATGCTAAATACATATATTTACTTACAGTACAGGATATTTTATGTAAGCTTGTGGTAAAAGGGGCCTGTAACTCATTTATTTATTCAATAGGGTGTTACTTTAACACCTTTTTTAAATTATTTCACCTTTTGCAATATGATAACAGGAGTAACTTTTCTTTAAAATCTTATTTTATGCATAATAATTTATAACTTTAATTTATATTTTACATGATTGTAAGGGTGAATATTTGGCGTTTCAACCGCCGTCATTATTGTTTTCGCATATTATTCAATATAAACTTAATAACTTTCTTGCTCTTTTAAATGGAATGGATACTACTCCCGGGTCCGCTGATTTTGACATCAAAAGTTACAGGTAGCTATCATTATTTTCGTCAATGTATTAAAGAGAATAATGACGGCGGTTGGAACGCCCGAATATTCACCCGTAACCACTGTCTACACACTATTTTGCGACCTTTAGGTAAATTAACTCTGCCTATTATCACTGATTATTATCTCTCCCTGTAGACCTAAACTCCCATGACTCCTTAAGATTACTATTTAAAGAAATTAGTATTTGGACACTAGCTTCACAATTTATTTATTCACGCAACTCTTGACCAAAATGCTGGCCTGTACTTGGCACAAAAATTAAGCATTGCCATTCAACGTGGCAATGCCACCAGCATTTTAGGAAAAATGCCCACTGGTAGCGGTTTGTTAGATTACTGTAGTTTTAAGTAAGTTTTTAAGTTCTTTCATTTATTTTGTTTGTTTGTCTTAAATAAACTTTCCTTTATATGAGAATATTATTTACGTTATTAAACATCAAGCCTCTTTTATTCAGAATTGTGGTACAAATAATTTGAATACAGGAAACAAAAATAAAATTGCTATTTAAAAAAATTGTGTTTGTAAGGTATATAAATCATTTGTATTAGGTACGTTATCTATATTAATTCCTATAATATTATTGTTCCTAATGTACCTATTAGGTAGGTATTTTACACAATATTTTTTTCTCCGAATTTGATATATTATTTTACTTTTAAAATACTAAACCAACCAAACCTAATGTTGTGAACATGATGAATGGGTGCGTATCTACTCACATACTTTTTTAAGTCCTATTATCGGAAGTCCGAAAATGTTTGTCATACCATTTTACATCATAATGATCACTCTTCATACTCTTCTTAATTTCTTTTAGTACTAATGATCCGAAGTCGTCATCATCTGAATTCATAATGCCAATATTATTGAAGCCGTACACTTTTCATCATTTCTTAAATATCTTACGTGTAATAAGGTTAGGTTAGGTTACGTTAGATTTATAAAAAATCTCAAAAAGTAACAATTCCTAAAAAAAAGCATTATGAATTGCGATAATTATGACTTAAAAAGTATGAAGATAAAAGTATGAGGAAAAAAATTATGAAGAGTGATTATTATGAATACAAAACGGTAAGAAAACAAAAAATAGGAATAAGAATTTTATGTGAGTCAATACGGACCCATGATGAATATTTAAATTATTTTTAAAAGTATTGCAGGAAATAACGATTATGTGAAATAATACATTAGGAACAATAATATTATGCCAACCAAAACACCCATTAGTAATAGACTTTAATCTTCCTTGAGAAATGATCTACACTACATAATACAGCAGCAGGATTACTTAAAATAGGTATGCAGTGATTGGTCAGTTGGATATTAATCCAAACCAGTGTAGTGACTAGGTTTCACCCAGAACTTCCATCAGGATATCCTCGAAATCCTACCATGACGCATTTACCTTATCTAAGTCCGGCAGCAGACATGTTTAACCTAACTGGGCAAACCCCAAGAAGGGTAGTGAGTTTCACGGTTTATGTATGAGATTAAAAATTTGATGGTTCACTCGGACATAGTTTAATAATAGATAGATAGATTAGAATAGTGCCACTCCGTATCTTTCCGTGGATGTCGTAAAAGCCGACTAAGGTAATAAAGGCGTGTAGTACTGTTAGGCGATGGGCTTGCAACCTGTCACTAATACACTGGTAAACATCTTCGCCTAAGTGTGCAAAATGTGGTTACAGAATTATCAAAAAGTTTTTATAGTTGTTGGAAATTCTGTAGCTCTGCCTACCCCGCTCTGGGAATAAAGGCGTGAGTTTATGTATGTATGTATGTAGATAGATAAAACGTTTATTTGATGCTTCAATCACACACATACAATTGTCATATTTAGTGGAAAAGAACAATATCAAACTAACATAATATCTTTGATGTGTTAAGATTGTATAAGTGTCTGTATATCTCACTGCTAGATTAAAACAGTTTCAACTCAAAACCTTGTTAGTTTTGTTTCAGGCTCATAGAAGTTGTGTTAAAGTTGATTTTAGAATACAGTTGTATTTTTAGTAACAACTATTTTGATCTAGCAGTGCGAATTATTGAAAGATGTGCATTATAAGAGTGACTCGGTGGCCTTGTGGCTTGGAGTGTTGACTCATGTTTGTAACATACCAAGATCAAAACCCAGCAGTCAACAAGTACCAATGACTTTATCATCACTACATAGTATAAAACAAAGTCGCTTCTCGCTGTCTGTCCCTATGTATGCTTAGATCTTTAAAACAACGCAATGGATTTTGATGCGGGTTTTTTTAATAGATAGAGTGATTCAAGAGGAAGGTTTATATGTATAATAGATTCTGGTTTATTATGTACGGGTGTTACAGAAAACTCACATAGACCGAAGCGAAACGAGGGCGGGTCGCTAGTTTGATCTAAAGTACAACCCAAAGTTCTTTCAGTGAAAGAAAAAACAGGTAGGGGTTGGGTTGCATAAAGTTTGAATTATGCATAACTGTAAATAGTCATACATTTATGCGAATTAATCATAATGTTAAAGAACATATTGTGTAACATGCATAAATTTGATGCGCATTTTATTTTTAACCATACTTTATAATAGTCATAAAGTGGTTGCTCATAAAATAATTTAACTATACTGTTTAAACGCATAAACTGCAAAACGCAGTAACAAGTCTTTCCGCTCGTTTATAAAAAATAATAACCCTAACCTATCTGCGATCCGATATTATGGCTTGATACATGTATGACATTCTACATTATGGTAAAACCACTTATGACTCCGTATAATTATGACAGGGAACAATTATGCCATAGTACAATTTATGCCAAAAAAATTATATGAGCATCAACTTTATGCGTATGACAATCTAAATTATGACAATAGTGGTTATGCGACCAGACAGCCACCCAGAAAAAACATTATGAGGAAACCTGCACATTGGAACAATTAAGTGTGCCTGTAAGAGGGGTAATAAAAGACCCAACAGGGCCGAAGTGTACTCGAAACCCACCTGATGAAAGATAACATGAGATTCCGTTATACCTAGTCGCCACTCTAGGGTGTTAGTTTTGACTGAGTAAGGTAGGGGCTGTCCATATGACCACGAGGCGTGTCGCGGCGCCGTAGAGAGGCACGTTGCCTTGGTGCGATGCCGCGTTGTACTATCAGACCATTGGAACCTTGACCCACCATAGAACGGTGTCACAGTGACATTATAAAACAATTTGTTTGACACTTCTTATGACTTGAATCATAACGTCTCTGTGACACAGTTCTATGGTGGGTCAAGGTTCCAATGATCTGATAGTACCACGGCACGGTACCCCGCCGTAGTACCTAATGTGGACAGGCCCTAACTACTTACTTATTATTAGTTTTTACTAAGAAACAACTTCTTTTTGGCAACAGGAACGTTTTTAAAAGATGTTCTGATGAAAACCATGCTTATAGAGGTTTGTTTCAAAATAAAACTTTTTTTTTGTTATTCTTAACTGCAAAAAAATATTGAATATTATCAGTATTTGCTACGCCCGCTTTGGACTAGTTGTCGGAATGACGTCATTTTGTTTGCAACCGCGTTTTTTTGGTCTAGCACCAGCGGTGACTTTGAAAAGACCGTGTGGCATTTAACGCATTCACTGCCAAAGACGCATATATGCGTTCACTGTCATACAAGTTTGTCCCTAGGCCGCGCCTCCTGGCAGTGGATGCGTTAAGCTTTTTAGCCATTGGCAGAAATTTGTTTATTTATTTTCTCAGTTAATAATCTGTTTATATTATGGTTAATTATGTCAATATAATGACGACACGACGCGTTAGTCTAGTTGGCAGTGACCCTGTCTACGAACGTTTAGGTTCACTTCTTCCACATTCCACATTCCCATTCCGTCCACATTACTACTTCGTCAGCAATCCCATTTCGTCCACAATCAATTCCCAATTCGTCCACTTCCTATATTGTCAACATTCCCATTTCGTTCACATTTCCACATTTTATTTTTGTTTTTATTCTACTTCTGATATTATTTTACGCGTGTTAGTTAAGCTAGGAATGTTGACGTAGTGGGATTGTGGACGAAGTGGGAATATGGACGAAATGGGAATGTGGACGAAGTGGGAAAAGGACGAAATGGGAATATCGATGAAATGGGAAGGTTGACGAAGTGGCATTGTGGAAGCTAGCGGTCCTGGATTCAAATCCCTGCAAGGCCAGGTATTTGTGCGATGAGCGCAAGTATTTGTTCCTGAGTCTTGCATGTTTTCTATCTATTTAAGTATATATTTGTCTATATAAGTATGTTTATCAAAGCCCATAGTACAAGCCTAGAGCTTAGTTTGGGACTGGGTCGATTTGTGTGACATTGTCCCTCGATTTTTATTGATTTATTTTTGTGGTTGCAGGTGGATCCCAATGCCACAGGGACGATCCAGGCGCCCGAGGCGGCCCGCTTCCTCAAGAAGTCTCGGCTGAGCGACGTAGTGCTCTCCAAGATATGGGACCTCTCCGATCCCAATGGCAAGGGATATTTGGATAAGGTAATTATTACTTACTAGCTTCTGCCCGCGACTCCGCCCGCGTGGAACTCGTTTATATCGTAGCTCCATACAAATTTTAACCCCCCTTTTCACCGCCTTAGGGGATGAATTTCGAGAAAAAACTATCCTATGTCAAACTATCCTGGGACCTCACCTAAATCGGTTCGGCGGTTTAAGCGTGAAGAGGTAACAGACAGACAGACAGACACACTTTCGCATTTATTATATTAGTATGGATAGTATGGATTTATTATCACTACATAGTATAAAACAAAGTCGCTTCCCGCTGTCTGTCTGTCCGTATGTATGCTTAGATCTTTAAAACTACGCTATGGATTTTGATGCGGTTTTTTTAATAGATATAGTGTTTGTATAGAAATTGTGTTTGATTCGTCCCCTAAAAATTATTTGAATTTAAATAACGAATACTGTGCTTCCAAATTGTAATTGTTAGTTACGTAACCTCTGTCCCTATCCATCGGTCGCCTGTTAACTGTCTCGTAAAAGGGATAAATAGAGCTTCGGCGGTTTCGTATATATTGAGTGATCCATACGGGAAGAATTAACGTCTCTGTTAAGCCGCCTAAAGCAAAAAGGCAGTAAGTATGCGCATATGGACGTTATATTATTTACTGCCTTTTTTTCTCAGTCGGCAGTATTACTCACTGTGCGTAATTCGATAGATCGTTTGAAGGTCGTCGACGTTGCGACGAAAATCGACACGACTCCAGTTTAAATATTGACTTCAGTGCGGGGAAAGGCTAGCATGTGCTCTCTCTCAATTATGGCATTCTATCGTGACTTTAGGCGAGGTTTAGTACAAACTATAGAAATACTTACCAACGCCCTTTCGTCCACTTTCATAACCAAGGTTTCATAACTGGTTATGAATAAGGATTTTTGTTATGTTTCATAACCAGATATTATTTTTATTGTGTTTTCCTAGGTACCACTATACATACACCACTCTTATTTCAAATCAATTGGACAGTGTCTCCTATTTTTGGGTGGTTTCGCCCTCCGGGCCTGCTGCAAAACTAACATAACCTAAACCTACCTAGTTTTTGGTTATGAAAATGGAAAAAAAAGTTTGGTTTAATAACTGGATAAGAAACAGTGAAAAAAATCCTTATTCATAACCAGTTATGAAATCTTAGTTGTGAAAGTGGACGAAACCACTAACGCGTATGTATACAAATAGAACTAGATATTCGTACCGCACAGAGATCTCGCTTTTTCTCTTCTCAACCCTGTAAGCCATTGACCGATCCTGCTAATCCACCTGAAAATGGTAGGTAGGTACATGCCTCAATTACTCAGGGTCGAATTTCCGCCAAGGCCTACAAGGGCCTGGCCTAGGAGCCGAGCCAGCCTACGGGCCCCAGTTGTGGAACCATCATATTATGAGACCAAAAGCCAGGCTTTGCAAAATTTAATTTGAGATCGAGGCCCTAATTACCAAGTGCCTTGAGGTCCTGGGTATCTGTAGCCGCATTACAACTATTATTTCCAAACAGTAAGAAAAAAGTAAGACTAGATCTAATCAACAATACAATACCTACTCAGGTTATCCTCGAATAAACATATAATCATACGAATGCCATTTAATTTGACTCTTGTGTCCACCACGAACTAACAGTCTTCCGGCCGATATTGGCTTGTCAGTATTAGAACAATGACGTATGTAACTTTCTCGTTCTAACAGATAGTTGCGTCCCTCTTGGCCACTCGGTCCGACTATCTTGGCCGCCCATTAAACCTCGCTTCGTTCGCTCGAATAGTAATACATTTACTAATTCGGTACAAAAGTTAAGTGTCAAATAGGGCGTTAGGTAGGGTGACGGCACAAATGATGGACACCTTTAGGTGACAGGCGCCAGTAATGGACACTTAACCCTTAATTCAAATTTCATACGGTCCTAAATTGATTGTTGCAATACAAATGAATAACGTGTAAGGCTGCTTAATTGAAAATGCACGCTCTAAAATGTGTTTTGTTCGCTCTGACGGGACTACCTAAACTCGCCGCTGCGATTTCGCTCGTTCGTCCGCCCCGCGTCCGTTGTTTTTGAGAGAATAACACCCCTATACGGGAAACAAGTGGTAACTAATTTCTCACTTGTCGCTCAGTGCGTCTTTATCGTTACTGCCCAAATAAACAAGTCGCGGACAACATGCGCTAGCCCTCCTGGTATTTCGGCAATGAGCGGTTCTTACTACTTCCTCTGTCTGGTTTTCGGAACTTGAGAGTACTCGTAATTGCGAAGAGAATGTTTCCCGTGACAGAAATAAAAGTTTTTTAGAGTTGAGTTGTTGGTCTGCCTACCCCCTCTGGGAATGAAGGCTCGAAGGTATGATGTGATGATGATGATGAAATGAATGTCCAGATCCCTGTGTCTGAAAATAGACGAGTTATTGTACAATGACGATGATGATGAAATCCAACATTCGTTTTTTATTTTAGTAGCGACGTTGTATTTAAGATTGCGCCGAGCGTACGCCGGATGTACAGTGGCGCCCTCATTACTATTATTGTGTTTTCTAATTAACGAAAGAATTTCCTTGCACTCAGACGATACGTTTTTGTAGCGCAAGTAAAAACACAATTTATGGGATACGTAACAAACTTTAATAACAATTACCCTTTGAGTAGTCAGCTTAACCGGGAAAAGGTGGCCACTTTTTTCCGTTAAGTTGATAACTCGAAGGTGAATTGTTATTAAACTATGTCATATACCCCATAAGTTGTGTTTTAATTTGTAGTACAAAAACATACCGACCAATTTCAAGAAAATACTTTAGATTAGAAAACACAATATTATTAATGAGGGCGCCACTGTACATCCGGCGTACGCTCGGCGCAGTCTTAATGTTGAAAGTCTTCATTATAACCTCTTCAAATATGTGTAGTATTTACGCTGTATTTATCTATGTGTTTGTTCGTGCTAGTCGTTTTGGAGGAAGTTTAATTACAGCACTGATAGTGTTATCAGTGCACAGTTTGTTTCGTTTATTTGTTTTTGGCTGGCGTCGTTACAATTTAAACAGAAAAAAAAGTCATGTAAATTGATGATATGATGTAAAATTAACGGATTGAAAGTCTCATTTGGTTCGGTAAAAATAAAATAAAACTACATTTTGTACGTAGAAAATTAATTGGACTGTATTTTTTATAGAGACATAACGCAATTTTTATTGTTTGTGTTTAATTAACAGTGCTGTCAGTTTGTTGCTTTTATTGACGTTTAACGAAAGTAACTTTAGTTTTGCAATAACACAGCCGCCCAGTCAACTTACCAATTACTCCAATTAGTTATATAAATAATGAAATAATGATTGGCAGAATAGTTTACCCAAGGAATATTCCCTCGATTTTTTAGGGAACTTCATGTTCAAGTGGTTTAGTTAGATTATGCGTTGTCTCTCAATTAATCAGTCACAAAAATAGATAGATAAATTATTTAATAAAAATAAAATAAAATGTTTCTTTTCTCTTATTTGCAAATCAGAAGATAGAGTTGCTTTTTTTATTTTATTTTAATTGAATTGTAGCAAAAATCCATTCTGAACTTACTTAAACGTATTGCCGGCTCCAGACGCTTGCGGTGTT
>OZ014454.1:16204627-16274132 GCA_963966035.1 Acleris laterana | reverse complement strand
ACCATAACACGATTTACTCCTTCCTTACTCATTATTCTTCACACGAGTTTGAAAAAGGAACGAGTTAATCGTCTCTAAACATTCCTTGTTTATAAATTATAATGATTGCGAGTCAAACTCCCCTGCGGACCTACCTAGTATGGCTGCGTCTGTATCGCGTGTCAACTGTGGATAAAGCATCCGTCACTTTTTGACACGTGTACTGATTTACGTGTCAGAAGGTTACGGATGCCTTGTCCAAAATGTATCACTCGATAAACCCAGCTGGACATTAAACTATGAGATCTCGTTAGAAGTCTTTTTAAAGAACAAATTAATTACAGTCAAGAATAATGAACTACATACAGTCATATAGTCTCAAAATATTGACCTTTTTTTTAATACTCAAAACTTTCTGAAATTATCAATAAAATTCAAATATTTATTTTCAAATTCCTCTATTTTCTTAATCATGTAATAATTTATTGTACAGGTCGTTTACCTAAATCTAAAGTCTTCAAAATCATTTCTGAATTTTAAATTCACTTCAATAATAGACATGGACTACTTTACACATACAAAATAATATTCTAAAGCTCTATTCTACTCTGTAAAATCATATTGTTACAAGATATTGTATTGTCAACGTTACAATAGGTCTTGTTTATTTAATTATAAAAGACCTAATCAGAATCACATCAAAAGCAATATGGTTTTACCAAATAGAATTTTAGTAACCATTTTTAGCTAACCGATCTGTAATTTTTTTGTGTAATCAACGAAATAGGATATCTTGAACTTTTATTCCAATTACAATTTTACCAAAAAAAAAAATCTTATCTATTGTACTAACTTCAAGGTATCCCATTTCAAAAATTTGTTTTTTTTTCTCGCTAATGATTTGTTTTCCAGATTTTTTTATTTTTATTTTTACCCCCATTCCTCCTCCTTCCCTCCTTAGTGTAGCAGCATGCGGACCGACGTGTAGAAGCTAACTTGTTTTTTTTTTCTGGCGGCAGAGAAAGTAAAATGTACGTAATACTTAAAAACACGACATTTTGTGGCACCCTATGATTCCCTTAAAAAAAGATACAAGCCAACGTACTTGTTGCTTCACGCCTAAAGTGCGGAATGCGCTTGACCATCACCGTCTTGACAATGATAGGTGAAAGGTGACAATTTGATATACATTTCAAAGTCAGCAAGATTTCATATGGGTGGGTTTCATATAAGCTGCACAGTGTATACTGAAATGTCACCTGTCACCGGTCGTAATGACCATGGTGAAATAGGGGGCTGGTCGTAGCTGCAGACTGGTAACTTGCTCGAGAATGAACAACGTGCGTGACACTTTATAGATTAAACTTTGAATTGAAGCTAGGAAATACAACCTTGAATTGCGTCACATTTTTTTCATGCTAGAGTGGGAAAACGAGCTATCGGGTCACCTGGTGGGTTATTGTGACATGGCTAAGCAGTTCATTTTACGGTGTGCGTAAAGGACGGAGCTATAGCAGTTACATAACTCTGTCCTTTTCTCTCAGCGTAAAATGAATTGCACAGATACGTCATAATAACCCCCCTGATGTGAAGTGACCACCGCTGCCCATTTTCTATCTCTTTCTCCTATATATACTTGTGTAGTTGTGTCGTCGATGCCACTGCACTCGGTTTTGTATTAAATTTCAACGATTCGTCTACACGTGTTACGCTAAGTACATTTTACTTTCTCTGTCGGAATGCTTATAATTGTATTTTTGCACTTAAATGCAATGAGGTTTGAACTAACGTGATAGTATAAATAAATAATATATGCATCTCATAATAATATAGGGTTGGGTGCACATTGCATAATATTAATATCTGTTTAATCAATGTTCATATTTGTTTACTGAATTTTGGGCTCCATATTCTATTTGTTTTAAAATAACATACACCATATAACCGTGCTTAGAGCTACGAATTTGAAGTATTAGCTTTCGTAATTTGAATTGAGCTTTTAACCGAATTCTAGGTTCTCAATTCGACTGTTATGTTTTTTTGTACGTTTATTACGCGAGACAAACCTCTATAAGAATTTTAACAAAACACCTTTACAAAAAAAACTGTTGTCTGTTGTTGTGTTGTTGTATGTAACTTTAATAATTTCTCTATAAATAATGTCTTTTACCTGACCACGACGACAAGTTATAAATGGTTAAATTCGTGCCTTATTTTGCTTAAAGAGTTTTTGCAGTTGCACGATTGTGTGTGTGAAACATAATAGATATACGAGGGCTGCCTTTTAAGTTCTGTCGTTTGCAAGCCTTCCGTGATTGCATAAAAAAGAACTAGTGTCATCTTAAAATATTTGAAATTAGAATTCGAAAACAAAAGAATGACTCGAAATCGGCCCAACCGTTTTAGTACAGCGCTCGTTCAAAGTTGACAAGTCAGTTGTGAAAATGGAAATTTCGAAGGAAAATTTACGTGCGATATTTTTTTACAACTTCAAAAGGGGCTTAACGCGACTTCAGTGCTTCGAAGAGTTGACTACGGTTTTCAATGATAAAGCACCATGCCTCCGGACTGTGGAACGCTGGTATTTAGAATTTCAACGTTGTTGCTCTAGTCTTGGTGATAGACATCGTGAAGGTCGACCAAAAACAGCCGTAACCCAGGAGAACATTGATGCTGTACGGCAACTGATCGTCGAAGATCGCCATGCGACATACCGTGAGATAGAAGCTTCCTTAAGTATTTCAGGGACCAGTGTTCACAGTATTTTGCATGATCACTTAGGCGTAAAAAAGTTGATCTCTCGCTGGATACCACATTTACTCAGTGAAGACCAAAAAACGGCTCGCGTTCGATGGTGTCGCAAAACTCTGCGGCAATTCAACCGAGGAAACTCGAAACATGTTTACGACATTATCAGTGGTGACGAATCTTGGATATATGCCTACGAACCCGATTCTAAACAGCAGTCGACTGTTTGGGTGTTCCAAGATGAGCCAAAACCGACCAAAGTAATACGCTCACGGAGCATTTCGAAAAAAATAGTCGCCACGTTTGTGGCGAAAAGTGGCCACGTGGCCAACATCGTGCTCGAGGATCGTAAAACGGTTAATGCTGACTGGTATACCACTGTCTGTTTACCAGAAGTCATCGGCGAGTTTCGAAAAAATAACCCAAGACGTCGTATAAGACTGCATCACGATAATGCGAGCTCGCACACCGCCCGGCAAACAATTGCGTTTTTAAAAGAGCAAAACGTCGAAATTCTGGAACACCCGCCGCACAGTCCAGACTTAAGCCCTAACGATTTTTTTACTTTTCCAAAAATCAAGCAACGACTTCGTGGTCAACGGTACCAGACGCCTGAAGAAGCCGTTGAGGCATACAAAACGGCCATTTTGGAGACCCCGACTTCGGACTGGAATAAGTGTTTCGAAAACTGGTTCGATCGAATGAAAAAGTGTATTACATATCACGGTGATTACTTTGAAAAACAATAAATACCATTTAACACTTAAATTGACTTTAGTTTTTCCAAACGACACAACTTAAAAGGCAGCCCTCGTAGTAGGGTTAATCTAGGGCGATCCCTGTGACATCTCATATAAAACTCGTTTTACACTTATTTTTTTGACTTTTTATAAATACAATATTGATACAAACGACGTAATAAATGATTAATCAAGACTTTTACCCGACTGCGTCAAAAAGTAGGTAATGTTTTTCAAGTGTATGTATGTATGTCTATTTCTTTGGCACGCTCTGCAGCCTAAACGGCTTGAGGGATTTTAACATACGAGCTATCGTTAGATTCGTCTTGGTTGTAGGAGTGATAGAATGCATATATAATATTTTAATCAAAGTAATAAGAGAGCAGAGGGGGATGACTTTTTTTAACGTATATAGATGACAATGTCAAATGAAGTCGTATTTTTTAAACTTGCTTAGTTTACTTAATATTCTTCAAAAAATATGTGCCAAAATCGGGTTTTCACTCAGCAGTATTTACACTGTGTTTGAATTTACTAATGCTGCTGTCACAAAGATCATCCTACAATAGCCTGATTATTAGCGATGTGTGTCGACAACAGGTTCAATACCTTTCGAATAATCATAAGGTGTATCGCTTTGGGATCGCTTCTTGTTATTTTACTGGGTGTATGTTTTTATTTAAAAACCTCGGTTTTGGCTTTTTTTAATGGTCTAGGGCATGCTTACTTAAGATCGCCTTCAATAGAACTTGTGAAAGATGTAAACAAATTAGTACTGTTTGACACATAACCTCAAATATGCACCAAACGTGTTTATTTATTAAAAATAACGTATAATGAATGGCTATTTCATCTTAAACTTAATATGAAAATAATGATCTAGTGTTTAAATCATTGCAAAGACCTCAATTGATCTTTAAAACTACGTGATTATCGAGTAATCATGGCGGATTGGTTCGTTTGGTTTTGTTTACATCTTTTGCAAGTTCTATTGACGGCGACTATATTTTAGCCTTTTTTTTTACAACGGCCGTATAAAATAGTAATTAAAACTGTAAAGTTCGATTTCAATCTAACTGATGGAAATAATTGGTATGCCCTAAGGTTGAATTTTGTTTGCTCGTCAGAAAACAATAGAGTCGATAAGATGCGTCTGTTAATTTGAAATTTCGACTTTAGCGATATTTTTATTTGATAGAATTTGTGTCAAAATTTAATGACCACTTATTTGGTTGACGATAAGTAATGTTTATAAACATGAACAAAAAAAACTAAATCCGCGGGATTTATTATTTACATTTGATTGTCATGCTATGGGCGTGAAAAAATGTTTTAGCCAAAATAACTAGTTATGATAACTAAATAAATTCAAGGTCAAAACCACCTTTAATTATTTTGTGCTTCATATAGAGGAATGTGATATTGTCTGTTCATTTTACGTACGACTTTATTCCAAATTGTTTTATTGTGTTTTGCTATAGCCACGTTCTAGGTGTAGATATATTATCTGTGCACGCATGTTATTTCCTGTACATTTATTTAACATCCTCATCCCATTTTAATTATTCTAATTTTATTTTCATTTCTAACGGGAACCTATGTGTATGTAAATATTTTTAATGTAACTGTGCACACAGCGTTACTCCTTGTTAAAATAAAATACTAAATACTAGCTAAAATCTATAGTTTTTTTTAAATAAATCAAGTTTAAAAACTGTCATCAACCGGATTTCTTTAAAACTATAGCAACGATATTTGTAATTTTTTGACACACTAATGGCTCAAGTAAAACAGTCTTCTCAGATATTTTTGAGCCCAATCCCTTGGAGGTCACTGTAACACCAAAAATTCGACTGTATAAATAGCCTTTTTATTACGAATATTAAATTAGAAAAACAAAATAATAAAATACAGATGAACTGTCAGAAATGTTTAGTTGTATTTCATTGAATCATTTCAGGGGGGTAACGCTGTGTGATCATCCATCTAACACGACGTGCACTAACATGCTAACTCTTTGCTCGTGCTTGTCCCCACTTGCAGCGCTAAGCGGACGCAGCGGCGGCGGAAACGGCACGTGCGTACACCCCTCTCACCCCCTTCCTACCCCGTTAACCCTATTACTCCCCCCCCCCATGCTCTAAACTCTCTCACCGACTTGTGTTGCGTCCAGACTGGCATGGATTTCGCCGAGGACCCGTTCAAAGACTACCGATACGAAGATCCTTTCAACATAGAAGACCCCTTCAAAGACCCCACGGATGCCAAAGACCCGTTCGCGAGGAGCAGCTCCGCTGCCGGCTTCCAGACTGATGACTTCTTCAATGTTAATGGAGGCTTCCCGAAGCGCGCTGCTGAAAAACCTAGCGGCCGTGTGTCTGCTCCTCCCGTACCTTACGACCCCTTCGCTTCCAGATCAGACTTTAAACCCACCGCCCCCAAAGTGCCCAACGACGATGCCTGGGGATGGAAGGACGACTGGGCCTCCGACGACTGGTCCAAACCCGCCACACAAGCCAAAAGTAACGACGCGTGGAACAGCAACAGCAAAAACGACTGGAGCCAGTCCAGTAAAACCGACAATTGGGCGAATAAAACTGACAATTGGGCCACGGACTGGTCGACGGACCAGAATAAAAACCTCAACGAGACCTGGCCGACCACCACTCTGCCAGCGAAAAAAGAAAAGTCACCCAAACCTGTCAAATACGCGAAGAGTCTCGTTCACACGATAGGTGGCATCGGGAGGACGAAGAAGGAGAAAAAGAAAGGTAAGGAGACGAAGAGTAACGAGACCCTGGCTTCCGAGGAGCAGCAGTGGGCGTGGGCCGCCGCGGAGTCCGCCAAGCTGGAGGCGGAGGCCGAGCGCCGCCGCCGCGACGCCTCGCTACGGGAGGACGCCGAGCTGCAGTTGGCTTTGGCTATATCGAGGCAGGAAAAGTGATGCTAATCTAATTGTGGCTAGACTTTCAGCTATGATGCTTAAAGAGGCGCGGTATTATCGTTACTTGAAGTAGGTACGGTTGCAACAGATCGAAACACGGGAAGGCAGTGTTTACTGAATTGTCTGGAACGCGACCCGACAAAAAAAGTTTGGAAAACATTTTCCGGCTGCCAGCCAGTCCCAACATTGTCCAATAAGTTTCAGCTCCTTTCCAATACGTATCCGTACTTTCGGAAAGACCGCATAAAAAGATTGTTCCTTGTTTGTATCTAGTGTAACCGCGTATTCATTTAATCACTTGAGGAGTCCAGATCGAAACGTGGCCCAGGTCAATTCCCCCATTCCTTTCATTCTTCAGTAAACCAGAGTAAGGAGTTGGACGTAGACACCCAGTGACTTGGCCGCCTTAGTCACCAGTTTTATTTTACCAGAGTTGTATCGTATAGGTGATCATGATCAACGACGCTTTTCGCTTTATGTGTCGCAACTTGATCTTTTGATTCTGAATCATGCCAGTGAGATATACCTGACATTACACCAGATTTGTTCCGATGCATTTCAATACCAGTTCGTATTTTAATTTCCTAATTGTATAGCATATTTTACTTATGTCTTCCTGCTTTTATTTAAATCATAAGTTACTGGCATTTCGTTTTTAACATTTCTATCGTGCTTGATCGTCACAAGAGGATATTTTTGACTTCCCACAGGTAGCTTTAGCTTTTAAATATATTATATAACTATCACTATTTGTCTGACATGAATCATTTAGACCATATTGAGATAAACGCTTTTAAAATGCCCGACGTGCTGACATATTCGTATTATATATAAATGGAGAAATGAGTGAATGGTGGGAAAGACGGGAGGCCTTTGTCCAACAATATTAATTCATTAATTTTAAAATCCCTTCGATATTTTATGTAATCGTTAAGTAGTATTAAAAATCATCACATTTTCTGCCTCTGATATGAAACCTGTGTGTCTTTAAAAATATACAATCCGATGGCTAGTCAAATATAAAAAATAAATAAGGGGTTCCAACGCGTTGGACACAATGCAATAAAAAGCTTAGTAGAAATATTCGTATTCGTTGTATTGTGAATTATTTTGTAAATTATTAAGGAAATGTTGAAACTACAGTATTTATTATAAATTTGAGCACGGACTCGAGGCCTAAGCTTCTCCGCTTTACTTTTAATTATGCAACGGTGGTTTCTTGAACCTGTGTCGTTAAATATACCTTATCATGAGAATTACATCTGATAAGAAGTAAAATCACGCGAGCGCGGAGGAAGTGAAACGCAAATTAGAAATTAACGTAAACACTCCAAGAATTAGTATCATGGGCAAGGCTACCTTATAGTGTTGTCAATCCATAAATGCGTCCAACTACTATATTTTACAGTTACGCACCGTAACAAGTGGTGGGGCGTTTCTTCGTGGATAGGAGAGACTATACGCTAGAGCACCACGGCCTGAGATCTGCCCTCCTTAGAAAAAAGGCCGTAATAGAACCGCGTATGTATTAAGGAACTTATTTCTTAAGATGGGGGATTAAAGGAGGGTGGGCTAATTGGCCTAATGACCAATAAGGACAAGCGATATGTCCCCGAATAGGTAATTCTAAGTTGTAAATTATTACTATGACAGGTGGTTCGAAATCTTTGTGTGAAAAAAGTTATTGCCATGCAAAGACCGCGGTTTTTCCAAGTAATTATTCTAACGTCGTCTATGTAGGCGTCCCGATGTTCCAGATTTTTAAATATTTCACACAGCGATTTAAGATTTCCCGCCATACAAAAAGTTGTAGAATATGAAAAAAACTTTCAAAGGATATATGGCTTGTCATTATTGGTTTTTAGGCCAGTGTCCATACAAAACTGACCATCATCCTTTACTTTGACTGTCAAATTGCGTCCTTTTTATATAGGAGGGCAGAGATGTTCCACTAAACTGTAACCGTCACTGTCTGAGACATTATTAATTTTGTACCAAGCATCCTCCACCAGTGAATTGTCCCGAGTCACGGGCGAACGCTAGAACATTGTATTTGTATTAAAACGTGTCCATGTTGTAAATTTATATTATTATTGTTTTTATATGATTTTTCTTGTACGTCGACGTTATTTAGGAACATATATCATAATGCTGTTGAATGTTAATCTAGACTTGCTGTATGTTTGAAACGTTTGGTTCAGGTGTTTTCGACAGCTCTAAGGGCCTAGTCATACGTGGTACTACTTCGCGTATGGTTGGACAAGACAGGTGGCTCCATGTGGACTCCCTGAGTGGCAACAAGTAGGTGCCAGATGTGGCGTGAAGTGAAGCTCCTCCCTGTGTGGCTCGGACCTTAGATATCGCTGTGGTCAATATGTTGTTATGCATTCTCGTAATATTTACTAAATATGTTGATATATCTATTATTAAATAAATACGAAAATAAACCAGTGTAAAATATTTAATTTTGAAACTTGTAATATTGTACTCTGTAAGTTAGTTGTAAATGATTATTATTTTTTATTTGAAATTTATAACGGATATTATCGGTTCCTTTTTGTATTCATCGAAGTACAAATACTTTTGTTGCGTTTCAATTGTTTTAAACGATAACAATTTCTATTAAATTATGTTAACGCTGAAAAGTGGAGAGAAGGCACCACCTTTTATGTAGAATCTATGGGAATTATACTCAACAATCCAAAGAGAATAAAATCTATGTAAATCGCCAACCACCGAATGCTCAATAATAAATATGTTAATTACAATTTTTTGTTTTTCTCGGTTAGGACGCTAGCTTGAGCAAAATGTCTGTGCCTTTCGAAAACTATTTTCTTCTTTTTTGTTTACGCGGCTCCTTAGAAGCGCGTGATACTTCGCAATAAATAATGGTTGTCTCGCTCTTATTGGTAGGTAACACTGTTTCTCTTTTATTGTCAAAGGGGATGCTACTGCCAAAGGCTGCGTATTTTTATGTCAGTGTAATCGACTATTCTTTTACGGTCTAATCAAAAGTTTCATGTCAGTTGAGAGATAGTTTTAAATTATAAATTAGTACGACAAGGGTGTTTATAAACGTTGAGATCTAAAGCTAAAATATTGACGCAGTTAGTCAAAGTAATTTGCTAAAGTGTTCATACAATTGGCTCTATCATAGACTCAGTTTTCACAGAAACACACTGCTTGTTTTTTTGTAATGTAACTCGACCAATAGTACCATATTTCGTACATATTAATATAGGAAAAGTGGTGGGGAGTCTTGCCGCGTAAACGAGGAACGAATCATGCAAGTTATAATTGTAGCTTAGCTAAATAATTTCAATGCCTTTGGATATACTTACGGCTAAAGGTATGAATTAGCAATTCTTGTATAAAACCTAAAATTACAGACATAATGGTTTTTTAAAATGAAAAACAAGATATTCTTTGTAAATGACCACGGGAACGCCTTGACTTTTTAATGACTTGTCGGACTATAGTTAATTTTGACAGCACCTCAAAACTAACACTGAAGCAAGTAGCCGTTCAAAAGTAACCCCCCTTTCTATGTAGTATAATTGTTACGCTTAAAATGTTAGCTTTAATTAGAAAGCTTGCCCGTTATGGGGCCCATAGAGGTAACAATTCCTTCTTGTATGGCAACACTCGCTTGTGCGCACGGGCCTTGCGTCTCCGAAACAATAATTACTATAACACGCTTGTCAAGACATGGCAACATTATTGTCGGATGTCTTTACAAGCCACACTTAGCTATAGATAATGTAATAATTGTGTAAACCTTTAACTAAAATACCAACGTATTTATGGGTATATCCTAAAGTTGTTATCTCTTTCTTAGGCGCTGTTGTTTGGGCTCGTCGGTCCGCGTGGACGCCATTTTGATCACTTGACGTTTCATAATTTAAAAGCTGTGTAATGATTGGACGCTCGCATCGAGCCACCCGATTGGTCAAAGGCTGGCGGTAGAACCAATCAGGTGGCTCGAGATCCCAATTTGTACTTAGCTTAAAAGTCTTGATATTTGATAAAGTTTATTTATATAGTCGTATAGTGTTGTAGCGATATATTTTCAAAACATTTATTGTATGTTATTGGAAATTTTAGAGCGTATATTTTTTCTGTGAACCTTCATAGTCAATTGCTTAAAGTCGTATATCTGAGCTATATTTTGTGTAGAATATATACAATAGCACTCCACGCGAGCCGCTCGAACCGAGTCTGTTAACTAGTATACATTTATAATTATGTACCTTTCATTTATAGCGAAACGAAAAACTAATTCTTGACGTTGACTTGTATATGTGTATTGAAAAGCTAAAATAGTAAATTTGATAAAATACAGGTAATTTTAAGCATAAGTCGGTAGTGACGGTGCGTGTGGCGTAGTGCAGCAGGATCGAACCCGACCCTAATAGGTACCTAGCACCGCTAATGTATGGAACGGAATAACACCCGATGCGTAGTGATGGCTTGTGTGGGGATTTATCGCCCTTGTTGAAGATAGAATGATTTTCTCATTCTAGCGTATGATAGCATCCCACTTAGTTGGCTTAGTTAATGTTCCACATGGTGCAGTGTCGAACTATACGGGATTGGGAGGCTTGTGCCTTGGCCTCCTTTACGGTATCAGGCGACGCACGTATGCATAACCTAACATTAGATTTCCCCCTTGTAAGCGATATGCTAAGCGTTCCCAATTAGATTTTAAATGATGTTCAGTAATAAAAGCACACGTAGCTTTTATATTAGATAGACATTTATCTTAACCGGTTGCTAAATAAGCTAAAATAAAAATTGTACACAAGTATCAATACTGTTTAAGCAAGAGTTGTTGAATGATTTTTGTAATCATGAAAGTGAGCAATTTTGATCGTTGATATACGGTCTACTTTATCATTTGGCGTTACCGGTTTAGATCATTTACGAGTTGAGTCGGAAGCGAAAAAGGGAAGTATTGGAGTAATCTCCAGGCGTATGTGAATAGTTGTTCAAGGAATATAGCGTAGAAGGAATTGTAAAAGTAAAGAAAGTCTAGTGATCGATTCCCAGTAAGACCTTTAGTTTCTACAAGTAGGCACGCAACGGTATAATAATGACAAGTGGCCCTAGACAAAATGCAACCGGCGTGAGTTTTCGCTATCGAAAATGTATTGGATTGATTTAAGCTCTCAGACGGACAATGTCATACATTTTTACAGTTTTCGACAAGCGTTTACGTTAGCGTTAAGCATCTTGTCTAGGGCCGCAGTAGTCTCCTTTCATTTAGATATTCTGACGACTGCGACACGTTCCATTACAGTCGACCGTAAAGTTTAAAGCTGGTTGTATTATGGTAACCGTTGTCGCGGTGGATAAAGTTTTCGTCACTCTTGCACTTGGCTATAGGTCAGAAAGTGACAGATGTTTTATCCACGTCTCTTCATCGGTAAACACCATAATAGGCCCGCTGAAGTGACGCTGGACTGTGACTTACAAGTTGACCATTTTAGTTGAGGCAAAGCGTATACATGATTTAATATCTTTAAAATGAAGATGAAATAGAAAATAAAAGAGCAAAATAGCAGCCGGAAAATAGTTATTAGGCGATTGGTATTAAGTCCATTTTGCATCTGAATCAGTACAACCCGATAAAAAAAATAGTAGATAATCAAAATGTCATGACGACATAATCGTTCGTGGCAAACGAGCTCACTTTACTTTGCAATATCGATGTTTCTAACTAGTGTATATGCTAAATGTAATGTTTATTATTCGCAGCTTTTTTATATATGCAACGAAATATTTATAATGTGCTTCTGTGAAGCGTTGGTGTATATTATTTGTACCAGTTGGTGTCGCAGCTAAATATTGCTTTGTACTCTAACATGAATTTTCCCTATCGCTTTTATATGCTATATTCAAAACAGATTTATGCGCGATCGTCTCACGGGGTGGCTGACGTGGGGGGGACGAGGTAACTAGGGGATAAATAGTAGTATATGCCGCTCTCCTGGCACACGGGACCATAAAACAGAGCATGAAAGTGTATATGGCTTGGCCGTTGGCTGCCTTGTGATTGGGGCTCTTGGATGCCCGTTAGGATGTTGCTGTGTCATTATTGTTACAGATAACTTATTAATATAATCTTACGTGACAATTAATGTAGTCTAATTTAACAATAACTCATGTACAGTCAGTTCAGTTTGAATGTTGCGGATGTTATCATTTGCAACATGTATGTAACAAAATAAAAAGGACTTCTACTTCATGGAGACGACAGGTTGCAAGCGCATATCTCTAACTTTAATGCCTTGCGCTGAAGTTTCTAGCCTCGTTTGCCAGGAGAGATTGCGGCAGGTATAAGGCTGCCTTTCCACTGAGGTGAAGACGAGCAGAGTCCAGCTCTGCTGTGCATTATATTAACCGATGGAATCTAAAGTAACGTGCGCAAGGAGTGCTCGACGTAACGGAAGGCGTCATCTATTGGTTAATATTGGCACATCTCCACTCCGCTCCGCCTCAGTGGGAAGGCAGCCTAACAATCGCCTCGCCCCCCCCCCCCCCCAACGTCTCTTACGCCACAGGACCGTCGTCAACAAACTTGTAACACTATAATCAAGCTAATATTAAAGAATTGCAGGAAGATGTCACGTCGATGTGTTTGATTGGATTGTAGTTCGCTCTTGAATAAATATTGAAAGTTAACTCGCATCACGGACTAAAAGACGCCCAAATTAACTTGGACTTCATTCTCTTGGATCAAGTGGTTGCGACTACGCTATAATTATGATAGATGGCTGGGAATATGTCATCAGGTTATAACTTAAACTTAAGTATAACTTTACTGTTTTTAATGTTAATTATGCTAGTTCAAATTGTATACAGTGACAATTAGGGTGTATGCATGTAATTCAAATTTGCGTGATTTTATTGCGATCATGTTTTTTTTAATCCTGATTAATTTAATAAATAAAAGAGTGCGGGAAATGAGCGTGAGATTTAAGATAGCAAACGAAACGTAGGTTGGGTGGAATCGTGACGTCGAAGTACGGAGTTACTGTGAACCAGTTAGTAGATGCTATGTGTGTGTAGACCAAGTGTAGATGTGAAGTTTAACGTCACTTGAAGTGAAGACTCAGACCGCTTAAGCAAAATTTAACCTTTCGTCTGTTTTAGCACTGGTCAGTGCTCGATTTTGATTAAAAAAAAATATTTTTTTCATTAAGTATTTTTTTTGTATACGATCATATATATAAAGACATTTAAGAACCTAACAGATATTATTTTTAAAAGTGATTAATTTTATTTTTGATCGTTAAACGATAATACATGCATGTGCCCTGTTGTTTTAGATAGTTTTCGTTGTGATCTGGTGACAGAATTGTAGAATGTTGTAAGGAGGTTAAAATATAGTACAATATAACTCATATCAAGATTGGTTTCGAGGAGGGCGGTTCTGATGATACAATAACTATCTTATAATATTCTTGTGATTTAGCGTTGTATGTAGATTTATATATATATATATATATATATATATATATATTATATATAGCTGTTCGTGACCTTGCTGGCTACTCTAGTGTCCGATTGTCAAATTGCCGCGGAGGTCGAATCGTGACCTGATTGCCTCACGCTGACAATGGCGTATCTAACAACCGTCAATGTTGTATACCTACCACAAAATGGTTTTTGCTACTTCTGTACCTAATTTTTGCTATATTTTAATGTTTTCGGGTGACTATTTTTACTGTTGGTTATCAGTTTTAGATATCGTTGATTCTTTTTGTATACCTAAAGACAAAATTATTTATACATGCACACCCCAAAGCACCAACACGATTAATATAGGATCCTGTTAGTAAAATCAATGTTAAAATGAAAGTTATTTTTATTATCCATCGATAAGTAAACTAAAAGCAATAAAGTTCGGGATTTATGGCATTCAAAATTAAATTTAGACGTGGTCACAGTTTTGTCCTTCTATGGCGTTATCTCTAACTCCTGTAGCATAGCAAGTGCAACCTTTTTTTCTAACGAGAGAGGGTTGCATATGCTTTGGCTAATCAGTTTCAGATATCGCCTTTTGGCTTATTAGGGCAGTTGTATCGCCAATATTTTGAACATGGTGGTTGCATGTTTTAGAGAAAAAAATGGCAAAGCGCCCTCTTTTTTTCCGACTACTCAAAAAGCATGTTTATCTGTGTTTGGCTAAACGCCTGGATGTATTTTAAAGTGCGGGGTATCGGTGGGTTGGTATTCTCCCAAGGAGTGAGAGGTATTTATTGTTAGACTTTCCAAAACATTTTGGCCAAACTGTAATTGTATACATATTTTTGAACTGGATTTACTTTCCTAGTTGTTTATTTTTTACTTTTGACTGTGCTCAATGCACATGTAGCTTTATAAACGTAAACGTATTTAATTTGCTACTACGATAACTAATTGACGTAATGACAAGACTTTTATCCAACAGTAAGAGTGCATCCAAATATGTATTATGTTTTCGGACACTAGACGGGCATATATTATAGCTATATCTCTGGCATATCGCCTAGTTATCGCGTTTGCGTACTTTAAAACGACTGCATTTGTATTACTCAGAAACACGTGTGCTATGTTTATCGGTTTAACGTATCTATCCCTTTCTAACTTCAGCCGTTTGAGTGGGGTATACATGTAACTGCGGAAACGTTGCAAGTGTCGCATTATGATTAGAAATATTACTTATGCTTGTACGATTTTGTAAATTAAAAAAACGAAGCTTGTATTTGTCCATGGCAAATTGTTATTAACAAAATGAATGGGTAGTTTGATGTTGTTCTGGATTTCATCATGTTTTTATATTTTACTGTCATAATGCGATGCGCTTTTCTTTGTTATTGTAAATGACTGTTACAATAAGAATACTGTATGAATATCAAATAAACAAAACGAATAATTGTCTATGCACTGTCGTTCTAGCGAAGCAAACTTAGAAAAAATTATATACTACATATTTATAATAAATTAATGTTTATACATAAAAGTTGTGTACGTTGGTGTGTGCGACCAATTTATGGAAGTGTGGAAGGAGGACGTAGAATGTAGTTGCACCAATGACGACCTAAATTAATCTTGTATTTTTTTCTTTGAAGGCTGTGTTTTGTTACGTTATCTATGTCGGTCATTTGGCACTGGCCACTCGACCGTAGAGATGAAAAAAGAGGTTGTTCGCTTTTCCTCAAATTGAGGTTATGCGTGCGCTTGACATTGCATAAGTTAAATTATTCCGTTGCTTTCTAACGATTTAAGTGCAAGGGACTGATGACAGGTGCCCAAACTTGTGCGATGTCGAGCCGTAGGCGAGGGTAGCCCGCGGGATCGTCATTACCCGCTGAACACTGTATTCACTGTACTATGATATTATATGAAAACAAACAATTCCTATGATAATAAAAGGGATAAATATTATCAATATCGTGTTTTATTTACAAATTATATCACTTTACAGCTTGATTTACCTTTTATCATATTACATTATCTGGATTTACATTTGCATACACATGCAATCCTCCAAATGGAAATATCACTTATATATAAATACTATTCACTTAATACTACATTAAAATTGATATGCTTTAGTCGTAATGTCAACATGAATAAAAACATTAATTGTGCACATTAATCACCGGTAACAATATTATTTTACCATATTTACCCAAATTTAGTGAAGAATTACAAACCAAATAACAGTTGTTTAATGTTAATATTATATTATACGCGACGGTGCGACGCGTTTCCGTGACGCACACGTGTCGTGATAGCTTCTGATTACTTAAACCTATCAGTATCCTCACCATGAGTTACAATTAACGTACTCGCTAGCGAGTCGAATGCTCTGTCGCTCGCAGACCTCGCAGTATTCTTATAGAGTGCGAGGGACAGAGCAGTCGACTAACGCGCTATCCGTTTAGGTTCACTTCGTCCACTCTCCCACTTTGTTAACTTCCTAGTTTGTCAGTAATCCCACTTCTACAACTTTCCCATTTCATCCGTGTTCCCACTTCGTCCATATGCCCACTCGTCCACAATCCTACTTAGTCAACTTCCCGTTTCGTTCATATTCCCAGTTCGTCCACAATCCCACTTGGTCAACATTCCCATTTCGTCCATATATATTTGTTATAGAAAAAAATTTACATCAGTGTTATATCGAAATGTACCTACTTGTGTCCGTAATAAACAGGGTAGGCCATGAAACTGGAGCAAACTAAAAAAAAAAACAATTCGGGTGTATTCTTTTAATAAGGGTGTCTTGGGTTTGTGGACGAAATGGGAAAGCCGACGGGGTGAAAATACGGACGGGGTGAGAATGCGGACGAGGTGGGAGTGTGGACGGGATGGGATTGTGGACAGGATGGGATGTGGACGAAATGGGAATGTTGACGAGGTGGGAAGTGGACGAATTGGGAATTTATTGTGGATGAAATGCGATTGCTGACGAACTAGGAAGTTGACAAAGTGGGAGTGTGGACGAAGTGAACCTAAACGTCGCTATCGAGTACCTACGCTTATTGTAACTCATGGTAGGGATACAGGCCTCACCAATCTAGATTGTTTGACAGCAAATACAATATATATACTACCTAGTTATTAATATTTTGGGAATTAATTTTAGACCAAATAACATTTCTCAGTAACTTAATCAGATTTGAACCTTTAACTGAGGTACTAAAGTTGCAATTATAACTAAAACTATGGTTAAAAAAGCCAGAAAAAACAAGAAACTCATATACCTACTATAAAGAACGCGGAGTAAAAAAACAACCTTAAATAAAGTCACGTGTGCATCTTTTTCCTCACGACGACTCCCACGACGCACAGCCTAGTCGGTAGTGACCTTGCCTACGAAGCTATCGGTCCCGGGTTCGAATCCCGGTATGGGCAAGTATATGTGTGATGAGTACGAGAACTAATCTCAACTGTAGGTAATGCTCGTCTCGAGATGTGTCAAAAATGACTGTGTTCTATGGTTTGACGTTTACTTTGACGTATCTTGTGACGCGCATCTCAGCCAAGATGAGTTTAATAATACGGGCCTTAGTGTTGTAGGTTTTATATGTATTTTAAGTGTCTATTTATCCGTGCATATTTAAATCGTTGTCTAGTACCCATAGTATAAGCCTAGAGCTTAGTTTGGGACTAGCTCAATTTTGTGTCAGATGATCCTCTGATATTTATTGATTTAGGTACTAGCTTCTGCCCGCGACTCCGTCCGCGTGGAACTCGTTTTTATCGTAGCTCTATACAAATTTTCACCCTCTATTTCACCCCCGTAGGTGATGAATTTCGGGAAAAAAACTATCCAATGTCCTTTCCAGGATTCAAACTATCTTTGCACCAAATTTCACCTGAATCGGTTCAGCGGTTTAAGCGTGAAGAGTTAACAGGTAGACAGACACACTTTCACATTTATAATATTAGTATGGATTCCTTAGGAATCATCATCATCATCATTGCGTATGGCACTCATCCTGCATGGATCAAGGGTCGATGTCCAAGTGTGTCAGCCAGTCTGCCGCGGCTGGCGAAAATTTATGAAGTTCCTCCATGCCACCGGGAAAACAGCGGAGTGGGCAATCATTTACCACGTGGGAGAGGGTCTGGTCCGGTGCTCCGCAGTCGCATTCTGGTGACTCCCTCAATCCCCACTTGTGTAGGTGATGGTTGGTCTTCCCGTGGTCAGTTCGAAACCGATTTAAACGGGTCCAGAGTTTTCGGTCGGCGAAGATGCCAGGCAATTTCTTCGAGGGGTCTGTTACGAGGGTGACATTAGTACCATGAAAAAGGCGCCACCCCTCACGCCAAACCTCGTTTATGTGGTACGGGTGATTAAGTCCCTCGTCGTTCCATATTGGGGATCTAGAAGTAAGACGGAAGGGAGGCAGATCGTCCAAAGTGGACCTAATGGGCATGGGTTTAGAGCCGTTTAACGAAAAGCACTTTTTCCACTCGTTGGCAGCCGCTTTTTGTCTGCGCAGCTCGGGAGGTGGGATGTGTGTTAAAACGGGCAGCCAAGGAAGAGGAGTAGATTTGATTACCCCCGAGATTAGGCGCATCACTTCATTGAGCTGGGTGTCGATCTTGGCTGTATGGGCACTGCGGTACCATACGGGGGCGCAGTACTCTGCAGTTGAGTACACCAGAGCAAGGGCGGAGGTACGCAGAACAGTTGCGGAAGCACCCCAGCTTGTGCCTGCTAGCTTTCGGATAATATTGATCCTTGTTTTCAGCTTCTGCTTGACGTTTTCTAGGTGTGGTTTGAACGTCAGTGAGCGGTCTAGCGTTACGCCGAGATATTTTGGAGTAAAATTATGTTTCACTGTTTCACCGCAGAAGGTGACGCGGAGCTTTCTATTGGCCAGACAGTTGGTGAGATGGAAAGAGGAAACTTCGGTTTTGGCTGGGTTGGGGCGTAAACGCCATCGGGTATAGTAGTCTCCCATAGACTTAAGATCCTCAGTCAGCGCAAGCTCCCCCTCGTAAAACTTCCTTGATTGGTAGGCCAGAATAATAAAATTAGGAATTAAGAATAGAGATACCTACAGTATGTTTTGATTTCTCATCTTCCTTTGTGAACGCGTTAAATTGCCATAAAAAAATAAAAATACCAGGGATCTTCCTTACACCAAAGCTAGTGGCACAGCTAGTGGTATGGGTACCTACTAGACAGCGATAAACAAAGTTATGTAGAGAAATAAGTATATATAAATAAATAGAAAACATTAATGACTCAGGATCACACAAATATTTGCCATACCGGGAATCAAACCAACACTAGCTTCGTAGGCAGGGTCACTACCACCTAGCCTTTACTACACGCGTCGTCGCCATAGTCTGTAAGATTACTATAATGATTGCGACTTTAGACTAGTAGATATAGGTAGATAAAATGCTGTTCATACAACAGCATACACTAAACATTAGGTACTTACGTAAACATGCGATGCCCACTTAAACTTTATCTTAATTAGGTAGGTAAATTATAACCGTTACTGTGCCATTACGAACAAATCTGGCGACGCAACAGGAAAATATAAACTGCACTTGGAGAACTTAATACATTTTTAATAATAGTAATCACATTTTCAATAAAGGTAACGGTCGTCGCCTTATTTATCATCAACAATACAGTTAACGCATTCACTGCCACCGATGCATATATGCGTCACCGTGACTTTCACCCCGTGCCTTTGACGCACAGACGCGTTCATAATATTTAGTGAATTTCACCCTGTGCCTTCGACGCGTATATGAGTCACTACTCGTAATGTCGAAATGTTCTACTTATGTCTAATATTTTCATCACAAGATATGTAATGCCCCAAATTATACTACAGCACGTTATACTGTCAGTTATGTACCAATTAATTATTTTGCACAAATAAAAATAAATATGTAAGTAAGATTTTTTAAATTCAGTTATCGTAGAATATTGGAATACTTATATATTGTTTTTTTTGGTGTAATTATCCCAATTTGAATGGTGTTTTGTTAGTCGATTTAGGTTGTATTCGATTTGAACTGTTGAACTGACATATGCGTTTGGGGCACACAGCAAAGTGCGGCACCTGGTGAATGTCCAGGAAAAGAGGGTGGCAGTGAATGCGTTAACTGACCATTTGTGAATCTTGTCTACTTACAATAACGCTCACTAGTGGTCAGTTAACCTGGATGCTGTTTGAACCTAAATTGAAGATATGGTAACATTGAATTAGAAACACTATTCCTATTAACATAATTATAATATGTTATTAGATTTATATTTTCTATAAGGTGCTAACAAATTAGTACCGGATATTTTAAGTGATGTGATAATACACTACATTAAAACAATTAACTTTTAACTGTAATTAAGGAACCTTTGTATATTATCATTTTATTGTTTTAATTTACCGAACAAAAATAAAAATTATAATTAATCTTTAAAATAATCATCCCTATTATGTGCCTGTCAAGATGTTTAACACTGTCAAAAGTTGTTTTTCGTAAATGTCATTATGATTCGGCGGGAACTTTAAGAGGCCACTTGAATGATAGTTTAAAGAGGTTCTAGAATGTCTAAAGAGGTCTCATTTAATTATCTTATTAACAGGGTGTTTTAACGTAGCAAATTTGTTTCCTAGTTTTCTCCAAAAAAAACATAAGAAAACCTATGATGTTTCATACTTAAATGTACTCCGAGAACCGAGTACCTACGTAAAATGCTGTAAAAATATCCGAGACTAATTTGTTAGCACCTTATATACTTATTTCTGACTTTACATCCCGTAAGTTTTTCGCTATAGTGCAATTTAATGTTAGTTACTTATTGCACTTGCGTATTGTGCACGTGGCCCTTGCGACGCGATTGGTCATTGTGTCGCAAACAATAATAACTATAAGTAGGTATAACCATAGAGAAACTGCAAAACGTCATTGTCGACATTGTCGTAATGTAGCCACAGTCGACTTATTACAATGCAATAGGGTGTAAAAGTGGATAAATCTCTTTATAGACGACTGTACGGTCACGAGCGTTAATTTGGGACCCATTTCATGGAAAATATGCTTGAAGTCGTCAAGTCATTTGTAACTTTTAGGAAACTCTACCTTATTGTTGTAGAATGTCAGATTGACTTTGGACCTAAGGTGGGTACGAAATTAAATCTCGTGACTGTACCTACGTGGAATGTATAAAATTGGCCAAAAAAAAACCCTACGTCAAATACAAACGTGTCTCTCACACGCCAATCATTATTTAAAAAAAACATGCAAATTTCAACTTACATACAGTCACAACCTGCGAATGTTACGCCACTTGCCACCCTTAATTTAGCCGTGTAATAGATGAATTAGCGAATGGAATTGCATATGTAGTGGTATTGTGTGTTTATAGGCGGTCTATATTTGAAATTTCCCTTTTCACGTACTATCAGCATAAAAAGAGGTTTGTAATTTATTTATAATGATATTTAAGAAGAAAATTCGAAAATAATGTCAGTATGAAATTCTAAATATCATTAGGCTGTTTTTATTGTATTGAATTAAGCAAATGAAAGAATTAATACTATTACTGCTGAGGACTGGAAAAAAATTTGTCGCCATGTCGAAAGAGGAGAAAATTAATATACTTACTTAGATGTCAAGAAGGGGAAATGGATCCAATAACAGATCTTAATATTATTACCAATACTTGTGAAAGCTCAGATGAAGAATTAAATAATTGTTTTACTTGTTAAGAAGAGAAATATGATAAGAGAGAGTGTATGTAATTTCATTAAATTAAGAGAAATACTTACGTTATTCTACTTTTCATGCGAACCGTACAACCACTACAAATGCAATTCCACTCTCTCGCTAATTCATCTATACTACACTCGGGTAATATGTCAAGTCTGTTGTCAACCCAAAATGCATTACACAGATAAATTAGGAAGAGTGGCAAACAGCTTAACATTCCCGAGTTGTGACTGTACGAATGGTACTCTCTTAAACTGTCGACATTGTAATAAGGTCAAGACAACTATCGGTGGTGATACTAATAGACACGACAGCTCATGACGACTGACATTTAAGAGGTTAATGGTGCTTGTACACGGTGCAAGTAGCTTACGAGGGCCGATCCGAAAGTTTCTAGCTACACAGCAGAGCTACTGTATGATTTTTGGACACAATGTTTATATTGGAATTTATCTTAAATATTATTTCAATAAATGTCGACACAGCTAAGAACTTTCAGAAAGGCCCTCGTACGTAGGTATATTCAGGCACTATAAAGACGGTTTATAGCAGTGTGCTGTGCGGGCCCAGCGACTCGAGCATGGTGCATCAAGCGTGAGCATAGGTACAGCGCAAGTAGCTTGCGCCTTTACTAGTTCCAGCTACATGCACTGTGTACAAGCACCATAAGTACTAAGCAGTTTTTTGGTGAAAATTGAATCATGTTGCCAATTTATTAATTTAACATTTATTACACATAAAAACACAAATGACGGAATTGTAATTCCGCTTCGTCCTACCGATCTGACAACATGAACTCATTTTTCAGTCTGGCCACTTGGTCCTTACTGCCTTTGTCGTACCGATCTGACCACATGATTTTTTTCCCCCTTATACAGAAACTAACAAAGTGTTGCACAAAAACAGAGAGACAGAAAACAAAGCAAAGGCCATATTTACAAAGTGTACACACAGCAACACATCTAGCTATACACTTCAGAAATCTGAAATATTGCGTGAAAGAGAGTCGCACTAGAATCGAATGTTGTTGACATAATACACATATATACATCTCTTTCTTTTTCTCTCTGCTCCGTCTTTAATGGTTAGTTAGGTGTGTTGTTGTGTGTTCAAACAACATGTTAAAATTTCACTCCAAACACCAATTTCAAACTTCACATATCAGCCAGTTTAAATGACCCCCCACTTGATATAGTCGTTGACGATGCCGTTGACGCGCTCGGGGTACAGCTGGCTGGTCTTGATGTGCCAGTTGGACATGTCCATCTCGCCCAGCTTCGGTGCGTTGGCAGCCTCCACCGTCACGATCGGGAGGATGAACACGGAGACCAGCAGGCCAAAGGGGAGGCTCTGGAAGAGGAGATTCGTTTATGGCTTGGAATAATAAGTATAATAACCATAGAGGTAGGAAAACATAGAGGGAGTATAAAAAAGGCTAATAGAATAGTACCTACTCTTCGCACCTGTTACAAATGCCCTTCGTTAAGACTCCGCCGAGCGTACGCCTGATGTACAGTGGCGCCCTCATTACTATTATTGTGTTTTCTAATAAATTAAAGTATTTTCTTGAAATTGGTCGGTATGTTTTTGTACTACAAACGAAAACACATCTTAAAGGGTATATCACATAGTATAATAACAATTCACCTTCGAGTTATCAACTTAACGGAAAAAAGTGGGCACCTTTCCCGTTAAGCTGACTACTCAAAGGGTACTTAATTGTTATTAAAGTTTGTTACGTATTCCATAAATTGTGTTTTTACTTACGCTACAAAAACGTATCGTCTGATTGCAAGGAAATTCTTTAATTAAGTAATTAGAAAACACAATAATAGTAATGAGGGCGCCACTGCACTGGACGCTCGACGTTTGCTCGGTGCAGTCTTAAAAAGAGTCAAATTGAATTTCAAAAGTGTACCACTTTTTAGGTGTGTCAATGTGTGACTTTGCATTAGTGTGCGTAAGTTTGCAGTCAGTGATGTGCGGTTTATCAATAATATAGGCTACAAGCTGTGTAGTACACAGAAGAAAAAGGTGGAACCTACGCTTGACATTTGGCTACACGGGATATATATATTATGTTTTCCTACATCAATGATAATAACACATGTGTTGTTCCATACATGGGTTTCCATGTATGGAAACCGAGTCCACGCAGCATAGAGCGTCAGTCAGTGGTCTAATGGCTTAGGGGGTCAACTCGTGATCGCAAGGTTCTGAGCATGAAACCCCGCGGTCACCATGTATCTACTAATGAGTTTTTGTAACATAAGTACAATACCCGTTGCTCTACGGCGCGGCGAAGAAAAAGCATGAGGAAACCGGCACATTCGAACAGCTAAATGTGTAAGAGGAACAATGCACAAAAGATTCTAAAGGAGTGGTCCACGCCAGTAAAATCAGTCTCCTCGACATTATACATTATTTTGTCTATAGTTTTATTTCGCAAAAAACTATTTATGCTAAATGCAGAGACGGGATGTATAGGTAGATTCACTACAGCTGGCACGAATGTAATGAACAACGTAATGTCACCTATCCCTGTGAGTGCCGACTTTTGAACCGATGTTCCAATTTCAAACCGAAAAGCTGTTATTATTTTACACTGTATACTTTCGTTCACTCATTCAATCCATTCGTGCCAGCTCTTGTGAATCGACCTGTACATTTTAGAAGGTACCTAAATAAAAAAAATTGGGAAACTATACATTTAACCAATTCGCCCGAAAGGCAGAGACGGTTACGATTAGAACAAAGACTTGTTCAACAGCTAAAGTATTTTACGGAATTAATATCAGACTATTGCAGAATTATCATTATCAACGAATGGCCTCTGTATAATGTTAATAGTTTATAAAAAATGTCAGTTTGTAATTTGTTACTGTTCCATTAAAATAAATAAATAAATATATAAATAAATAAATATTGCAAATTCAGCAGAATGAGTTGGTAGGCAAAGTTCAAACTAAAAGATCGGTCACTATAAAAAACATAATAACAAATAAACCGATGTGATGTCATCACGGCCGTTCAAGGCTGCTTGAAATATGCATATTATCTAAATGGTACGAGGCATGAATAGATATCACATATGTTACGTACTTTGAATAGCTTAAATCATTAAAAATCAATTACGGATTTACATTTGCCCACGGTCTGGTGTAGAACTCGTTAATCACTATTGCCTCGGGAAGAGTCCAATAAAAAAAAAACTGGTCGGTGTATCGACTATCTCAGACTATCTCTATCAGTAACAAATTTCACGACGATCGGTTCAGGCGTTAATCCGTGAAAAAGGAACAAGCACCCTTTCGCATTCATAAAAGTACCTAGGGTGACGGTACCAATGATGGACACTTTTAGCTGATAGGCACCAGTAATGGACACTTCACTCTTAAGACTGCGCCGAGCGTACGCCGGATGTACAGTGGCGCCCTCATTCCTATTATTGTGTTTTCTAATAAACTAAAGTATTTTCTTGAAATTAACCGGTAGGTTTTTGTACTACAAATGGAAACACAACTTATAGGGTAAGTATATCACATAGTTTAATAACAATTCACCTTCGAGTTATCAACTTAACGGAAAAAAGTGGTCACCTTTTCCCGTTAAGCTGACTACTCAAAGGGTAGTTGTTATTAAAGTTTGTTACGTATCCCATAAATTGTGTTTTTACTTGCGCTACAAACACGTATCGTCTGATTGCAAGGAAATTCTTTAGTTACTTAATTAGAAAACACAATAATAGTAATGAGGGCGCCACTGGACGCTCGACGTTTGCTCGGCGCAGTCTTAAATTAATTCGAATTACATACGGTTCTAAATTAATTGTTGCAAAACAAATGAATAACCCTTATCTGCTGTAAAATAAGAATCAAGTGTCCATTATTGGTGCCTTGTCCATTACTGGTTCCATCACGCTACTTACCTATTCCGAGATTGACATTTGTCTTGTTCTTGGACTCTAGGTATGTAGTGGGCTATTTAGCATGCGCGTAGACATGTTTGCATCGTAAATAATGATTAAGTTGCATAACAATGGCGTCTTCCGCGTGAGGTTATTTTTAGGGTTCCGTACCAAAATGGTAAAGGAACCCTTCGTTGTCTATCTGTCTGTCTGTATGTCACAGGAGGTTTTTTCAGCAAACAAATGCTATCAATTTGAAATGTGGCATAGTTGTACAACTTGCTTGAAAAAAGGAGTCTAAAATGGGAATAAAAAAAAGTAAGTTTGATTATAGCAAATGGGGTGTCATATGAAAAGGATCAATCTGCACATTTCAAATCTTTTTTTTTTAATATCTTTTTAAGTAGGTACTTTTTGACTTATAGGCCTTATACCAAAAATGTTGAAAATATGACCGATCCCCCCAAATCTCCAAAATTTGTTTATCAAAAAATCTGAAAAAGTCCTGGCGTATGGATAATTATTTATATTTTTTGGAAAAAATAAAATGAAGTGTTAATGTGTAACTGTTTGAAAATTCAGAATTCAGAGAAGTCAAAAAGACCTTAATTCGTAAAAAATAAAGTTCATAACAAACTTGTTATTTTCTTATACGCAACCCTCGGTTCGCGAGTTCGACTCGCACTTGGCCGGTTTTATTAAATATCTAATAACACTGGTTTTTCCCGTTCATAGTTTGCGAATAACCCGTTTATTGTTATTCCCTCGAGAACCTGAATCGTTGGATCTTTCAATCGTGATTAAGATCTTCATCGTCCTGACGATTTTTTACGACACACGGTTTATAAAAATAAACCACGTACATAATAGTTATTATGAATCGTTTCAAGGTCGTTAGAAAAATAATAATTTCCGGGTATTTTTTGTGCTTTGCCTCCCAACCAAGAGATGTACGCAAGCTTAATAAAATATGTCTAGAATTTACATAGAAGTATAGGCGATAGCTTCGAGTCTCGTTACAACTGAATCAAGAATAAGTACTTGGACTGTAATTCTCTTAAATAACTCGTCCCCTGAGGTTGTCGGCGAACACACATGGGCAATCAGTGCGTATAAATTACACGTAATAGTTCGTGCCACCACCTTGGCCTACTTCGAGGCAGCGCGGCCATTGATTCCAACGTTTTCGTTTATTTGTTTACATTATGTCGGTTGCTTACTGCAATTCTGACATGCATTAAAACGCTTATCAATTCAAATAAACTTCATTGTTTAAGAAACAGTTGAACAATCGTAAAAACCACGCGGTGATTGCGGTGTTTACCAACAATCGTACAGCTCCACAATGCTCATTTCAAAATACTATGTACCTACTTAGTTACGACGCATTATATCGGATGAGCAGTAACTTTGAACTACGCTTCGAGGTCACTGTGGCCGGTGCTAATACTAGAAAAACAGCATAATTTGTATTGTAGCCAATCAATGAAGCTTTGTTTATAACTTTATCTTGGCACTAGAACTGTGGGGTTATTATGACCCATCTGTGCCATTCATTTTACGCTGAGAGAAAAGGAAGAGTTATGTCACTGCTATAGCTCCGTCCTTTACGCTCACCGTAAAATGAACTGCATAGTTATGTCATAATAACCCCCCTGATCTGCCGAGTCCTAGCAAAATTTAGGAGTGCGTATCTACTCACATACCTTTTTAAGTCCTATTATCGGAATTCCGAAAATGTTTGTCATACCATTTTACATCATAATGATCACTCTTCATATTCTTCATATTTTTTTTAGTAGTTACAATCGGTACTCATAATCATCTGAATTCATAACGCCAATATTAATGAAGCCGTACACTTTTCACCATTTCTTAAATATCTTACGTGTTATAAGGTTAGGTTAGGTTAGGTTAGATTTATAAAAAATCTCAAAAAGTAACGATTCCTAAAAAAAAATGCATTATGAATTGCGATAATTATGACTTAAAAAGTATGAAGATAAAAGTATGAGGAAAAAAATATGAAGAGTGATTATTATGAATATACCTATACAAATAAGTAAGAAAACAAAAAATAGGAATAAGAATTTTATGTGAGTCAATATGGACCCAAAATTTAGGGGTCCTACCCCTGTCCTGCGTCCCAGCCCCCATCCGGTCCTGTCTGGATACGGGCAGGGGGGAAATTTTACTACGCGAGTGAAATGTCATTTTGCATGTAATTTATTGCACTGAATGAGACCATAGTCATATTTATAGGATCAAAATGCCGCCATTTGTCTTACCAGGGTAGTGTAGTCCCGGATAAAAACATCTAAAACCCTTACCTCCTCCAATTCAAGATCGAAGTCCTCCCGCGAGTACACCCGCTCGGGATCCAGCCCCAGTCTGTTCAGGGCCGCGCTCAGCTGCTTGTAGTACTCCTCCACGAGCTGGTGGTAGTGCTGGGCCCTGAACTGCTCATCGGAGCCGGTGAAGATGAGGTACAGGAGATCCGTGGTGACGCTGCCGGAACGCACCGTCTGGTAGTCTACTGTTACCATCTCGATGGTTTTGTCCTGGGGAAGAAATAGATCCATTAGGTACATATTGGTATAAAAACGGATATCCGTACATTTTTTGAGGCGTCATTGGAATAATCCTCTTTTACTGTTCAGAATGTGGCCGGTGAAGAAAAAAAAAAATTTTAATAGTCCCGTAGTCAAGCGTAACATTTACAAAAATTAAGGATTATTTTTCCTTATTTATTTATTTATTTATTTATTTATTTAAGGAGAACCAACAGCTTTTACAATTACGATAGTAGCTTAAATAGAGGTACAGAGCCAATTACAGGAACTCACAAATAGATAGTCTGTAGTTATAGTCTGTTATATGGAGACAATCCCACTATTCTACTTTACGTGCCATATTTTAACCCCCCACAAAAAAAGAGGGGTGTTGTATGTTTAACATGTGTATCGTGTTGGTATGTGTATGTGTAGGGTGACGGTACCAGTAATGGACAAGGACCAATTATGAACACTTGATTCTTATTTTACAGAAGATAAAAGTTATTCATTTGTTTTGCAACTATCAATTTACGACTGTACGAGTATGATCTTTGAATTAAAAGTTGTGTCCATTATTGGTGCTTGTCAGTTAAAAGTGTCCAACACTGGTACTGATGGCTGGACTGATTTGAACCCGGTTATTTAACGTAAGCTTGTTTAATCAAGATGGTTTTTAACCAGGATTCATGAAAATCGGTTGAGCTGTTAACTTGTACAGTCAGCGTCAAAAGTAGCTGATCGGGGAAATCAGAAACTTATCGGTAATTTTGGCTTTGTACAGTGTTCCAGATTAAATGTTTATGTGGACGAGATCCTAATCGAGGTTAATTATAATGAGTTCATTCACTTGGAGATAAAGAAATAGCTTTTGACATACGATTAGGTACTTATCTGTGATGGCCTTCTTTAGTAGACTCCGAGTGGTTTGACCCTTAGAGTTAACGATTGCAGGAGATCTTAGGTTAAAGTAAGCCTATGATCTTCGGCAAAATACGATATGTAAATAGACTGTCTCCCAAAACTGACTGTTTCAAAAATAATAATAGGAGAAGGTTTTCAATTTGTCAAGTGATATTTGTCATGTTTTTTACACGTTTATAAATCAGTATCTATTTTATTAATATTAGAAAAGATTTTATATTTAGTTAATATTAGAAAACTATAGACAACTAGGAATAATAGTTCCCAGTTGTCCACCCATCGAAATTATGTGGACATTTCACACTCTTTAATTTCACTCAACTGTGTTAGTTTAATATCTACTAAAGTAGGTACATTAATAAAAACTAACTAAAAACAAACACAGTTGAGTCAAATTTAGTAAAGAGTGTGAAATGTTCACATAATTTCGAGGGTGTGGACAACTGGGAATAGCCCAATAATAGGCATTGTTAGCTTCTTAGGCAGCATTACCTGCATTACTATCACTATGCGGTTATCTTCAAAAAAAAAAGGATGTATCTTTCTGAAAAAAGATTTCTTTGAACCACAACTATCTTCTGCATTTTTTCACTAACTTAAGTTTCCTTCCTTTTGATCCTCATACCCTTCTACTTGGGTTTGAATCGATAGAACAATTATTTATTAATAATCAAGACGTAGGTATCCGACCCAAACTGCCCTATATTTTATTGCCTTATTTTAACGTTGTATGTTACTCTGACAAATCAGTTAATTTTAATCTACACGATGCTCATGAGATATGAGCCTCAATTAACAAACTAGAACATGTCCTGTCACGATCTTATTCCGACGACATAAGGTTAATTGTTGCTTGATCCTCGCGCTTTATTTTTAGCAAATCTTTACGTTGCTGGCATTGACATTCCGGCTGGTTAAAAAACACTAACAAACATAAGACGTTTCATTTGTGTTATTAAAACAAATTTGTCCTAGTCCAATTTGTTGATGATACGACCTTGTAAAGTGACTTACAGAATTGGTCATCCATCATTAAGGGCCTGTTGTTTGATTGACTATATATATATTGACTAACGAATTGTTAAAATTCGAAAAAGGAATTGAAGTTTTGACAGATTTCCTTGAGATTCCTTCAAATTTTCGATTCCTTTTTCAAATTTTAACAATTAGTTAGTTTAACTTCTGATCAAACAACAGGGCCTAAGTAGTAGCTCCACGTAGAAGGAGAGATCCGCTTCCTCCCCGCCCTCCTTGGTGCCAGGGAAGGAGCCCAGCTAGAGTCCGTCTCCCCGTCAGCGTTGGCTTCCGGCTCCGACGCCCTGCTTCGGTCTTCGTCCACAAGTGGAGGCGCGGGCGTGTGAAGCCGCTTCGGCGCGGATTGACGCAGGGAGTAAAGGCCACGGAGTTTCTGGACTCTTGCGGGTGTATCTTCCCCCGGGGCAGCGTGGAGGCCGTCAAGCCGGTGTCCGTGTCCGAGCCACCTTTCCGAGGGTGCTGGAAACCGGGCCGGCAGAACTTCTAAGGTCCCGTCAGGACGGCGCCGTCGGTTCCATCGTTGGACGAGGGCCTCAGAGCTCTGCCCGCGAAATGCCGTGGGGGCATGGTGGAGGGGTATAACCTCCGAGGGTCGAAATAGCAGCCAGGGCAACTGTGGGGGTCGGGCCTTGGCCCTCTTCAGGTACCGGCGGTGGTGGAGAGCCGAGCGGCCGGTGGCTTGCCCGGTTTAAGGACATCTCGTCTGTGCCTTCGGCCTCATATACCGGCGCTGGTGTTATATTGGGGGCTCTATCCAATCGGAGACGCATAGGGTTGTCCGCCCTTGTCTCTCTCGTCCGTCCATGGCTGGGAATCAATTCGGGCCAGTCCCTATACCCCCGCTCAAACCCGGGTTCTCCAGGGTCCCGTCGTCCTCCCAAGAGTAGGAGTATCATGTTGCTGCAAACCCCGATTGACTCCTTGGCGGCCTCCCGGATGGTTTCGAACCATTCTTGGCAGTCGGGGCACACCATAGTTAATAGGTTCCAGCCTATCAGGCGTCGAAGACTGGCGTAGGAAATTGGCACCTTAAAACGGCGCTGAGAAATGGCGTCAGTAATTGGCGCTGGAAAACGGCGCCGATAAATGGCGCTGACAAAAGGCGTCAGAAATTGGCTCCAGCACTTGGCGCTAATTAAACAAAGGGTCGCCGGCGGCTGACCGAGCCTACCGTTTGAAAAAATACGCAAATTCCGTTGTCCTTTTGTATGGATTTATCCGAGTTATAAATTAAGCGACTAACGGCTGCACTCAGAGACATCAATTAAATTTAATGCTTGGTTAAAGTTTCTTTGCACACGTATAAGACAACACGTCACTAAGCAAGCATTAAATTTAATTTATGTCTTTGAGTGCGGCAGTGATTTGTTTTTAAAACGTCACCGAGTACCTACGAAGGTTAGCAATTAAGTTAATGTTGACACTAATGGCCTTGCCAGGGAAGATAATGAGCGAAAGTTGCGCCGACGCCGGTTACAAAATTGATCTGATATCGAGTATAGCGCTGAATAGAGAAATATATCTGTTTATTTTTTACTTCCATTTTCGAGGACTGTACCGAGCAAACGTCGAGCGTCCAGTGGCGCCCACATTACTATTATTATTATTATGCCCACTGGTAGCGGTTTGTTAGATTAGTGTAGTTTTAAGTGTTTTTGTAAGTTCTTTCGTTTGTTTGTTTTCTGATTAATTATCCTTACTTGAATTTTACAATAAATACCTATTATTGTGTTTTCTAATTAAATAGAGAATTTCCTTGGAATCAGACAAAATGTTTTTGTAGCGCAAGTAAAAACTAAATTTATGGGATACGTAACAAACTTTAATAACAACTGCCCTTTGAGTAGCAAGCTTAACGGGAAAAGGTGGCCATTTTTTTCCGTTAAGTTGATAACTCGAAGGTGAATTGTTATTTTTTTTTTTAGATTTAGATTTAGATTTATTTATTTCATAATATAAAATACAGTTATATTGCAATACAAATTTAAAAACTAAACTTATTTTAATTAAAATAAAACTAAGCTACTGAAAAATTAAAGATTAAAATAAAAATCACCACTACAAAAAGAATACCCCCTCTAGCAGGTCCGCGCGCGGCATAGTCCCTATAACACTGGCTGCATTACCTCTCTGGATAGCTAGGCCAATCCTTTGGGAGAGGTAAGAACCAGCTCTAGGATCTCCGGAGGCATCTATGAGCCGGGATGATAGGGCCTTTATAAAACTTTTCATATCGGCTGACCAAGGTCCCATAGTCTCTACTGCAAGCGCCATAAATTCGTAATTATTTAATAAAGATGAATATTTGCGGCGCTTGATTGTTTGGGCCTGATCAGCTGCTGCACCGGCTCGATTACGGGTTGACTGTACGTGGGAAAGGGCGAATGTGTCAACACATGTCGCGTCCCACACCAGTGCCCTACCCAGTTTCCACGGCACTAAAGTAGCTCCGTCTGGTCGCTTGCCATCGTCTCTATGCAAACCTGCTGGTTCCAGGACAGCTGGTACAGAGGCAGTGGCAAGCGAACGACGGATCAGATCATTAATTGTGCCGTGGCGGTACAAACGGCCGGCACTTCTAGAGCATGAAAGGCCATGTCGACCCAGCTCACTCACTCCCTTCCCGCACGAGCAAGTATGAGGTTCACATATTCTAGCTCCAAGCCGCAAGCTTATTGCAATGCGCAAGCAGCTTGGGTCCAAGACTGTGCCTATATTGCGGGAAGGAAGAGCATTGAGCCAGTGACCTGATTCGCCTGCTGAGACAGCGAGGAGACGGGCACGATCCGAATCATCAAACTAACTTATTTAATTGTTATTAAACTATGTGATATACCCTATAAGTTGTGTTTTTATTTGTAGTACAAATATCTACCGACCAATTTCAAGAAAATACTTTAGTTTATTAGAGGGCGCCACTGTACATCCGGCGTACGCTCGGCGCAGTCTTTAGATAAATCTATTACCTACACGGGCGACAGTTTAACGTAAGAGCACAGAATAAGTAATAGTACAAGTACAGAAGCGACTCTCTGTGACAGCAAACATGCGAATTTAAACCTATTCAGAACGCGGGAACGATAATAATACAAGTGCACGAATGGAAGTGACCTTGGTTACATTTTTGCGATCGATAGTGGGGGCGCCCCTAACGAGGCAAAATGCACCTTAAATCTGCGCTGCGAGAGTCTGTATTATTTCGCCCGTCATGAGCTTTACTGACTCCGCCCACCTCCCAGGGCTGGCGCTTACTTGTACTATTTCTTTCCGTCGCTGTTGTAAGAAAACAATAGTTATTTGTTCAACAAGAGAGGAAAGTTGGTTTTTGCTGCGAGTGATGATTTTGAATCCCGAGTAAGCGAAGGATTCTATTATTGAATCACGAGCGTAGCGAGTGATTCTAGGTTAGAATCCTGAGCGTAGCGAGGGATTCAAAGATACGAGACGTAAAAAACTTTGGTCTCGTGTGAGACATACAACTTTTCACCTCAGCAGCGAGAACAACACAGCGTGAAGCTGGTAGGGCCAACGCAGGTCTTCCGTTGTGACCATTTGGTGAATACACGACTAAATAACGACACGATCGCATATGCATCAATCACAAGCATTTTTGCAAAATACTAATAAAATAAAAAGTGGAAAAAATAAACATGAAACAGATAAAACCTGTCACTCAACTTGATAATGCCGTAGTGCAAACACAACTTTATACAGCTTTATGTAGTCTGTGGCTTTAAAAAAAACCTAACTAGGCCTTGTCTATGGCTATTGGCTATGGCGGACAAATTAACAAAAATTACATCGTCATTTACATTACATTACTTTTTTTTTTTTAAGTACAATAATCCCGCTATTTTTGAAATGCGTTCTGAAACTGCCCCCGCGGTTTATGTCACGAAATTAAAGATTGTTAAAACGATAACAAAATTATGTAGATACATAACTTCTTATTTTTCATTAATTTTGTCTTCAAAACATTAAATAAAAAAAATGATTGTACCTACTGTATAAAATAGTTATAATAAACACATTTCAAAGTTTAACAGATAGTTTTATTTGCAATTTTACGGTTATGTGTGCATCCGAACGTGCGTTTCTTTTTGGGCCTACTATGTGTGGAATTTGAAAATCGAACTTCGAATCAAGTTGTTTCTATCTCTCGCTTTTTTCCTATCGAAGTGAAAGTGACAGAACAAAGTGAAGTTCAATTTTTTCGAATGTTGTGAGTAGCCCCAGCACTGCTCACGGCATTTAAAAAAAATAATTAAAAAGCTACTTTGCCTCTCGCTCGCAGCAAAATTGAATTTTGCTCACTGTTTTTAAGCAGCAAAACCTGCTTGTTTGAGCTGCTGAGGTGAAAATTAAATTTATGATAATTTGTAGTTTTTTTATGTAGTTCTTACTTAAATGACGAGAAAAAATTGTTCATGCCTGGAGGGCTGGCATTTACCTAAGTTGTCCGCGACTTGTTTGTTGTTTGCTCCGATCTCCCTTTCCATCTAAGTAATAAGACGTAGTTTACTAGTATTAACCTTCAAAATATATGTTAAATTAAATTATTTATTTTTTGGCATTTTGCTGTAATGTGATAAATGCCAAATTTTTAGTTTTATTGAATCCCGACTGCTAATACTGTTGCACACCTGTAATTGGTACTAACTATTTAACTATTTTCTCATACCTTTTGTATTTGTTTGTATAACTATTGGTGTGTCTAATTGAATAAATAAATAAAATAAACAAATCAATATAGACCTTAAAACTTTTTGTTTGTTAAGTACAAACTCAAGTACTATCGTTACCTACTCCGTTACTTAGAAAAGCTGCCATTTGTTTGTGTGTTGTGTTTACCTAATATCCAGCACATGCTGACCTTGCTTTAGCAGGCAGTTAATAGTACTGGGAGGTCTACTTACTTACACTGAACCCTGTTTAAGGCAAGTAGATAACTTGTTTTTGGTCCGAATAAGTTGAAAACTGCGAAACTGCGGACGGGTCGTTAGTAAAATAAATAATATCATACCGCTCTTTTTGCGTCGATCATTCAAAACTGTAGGTACTGATTGTGTCAGTAATTAAGTCCAGCTACTCGTAACTACCTATCTAGATCGAAGTTATTAATAATATTAATAATAACCTTACCTTTCGTCATCCTGAGGCAGGTTAAAAAAAGATAATTCGACATTGGAGTTATTATTTAAGCACCCGTATGCGATGCAGTACTTTTTGCCTTTTCGATTAGTCATATTCGTATAAGTGCGTATTCAAACAAAAACTTTGGCAGCGCACGGCGGCGCGTGTTGGGACGAGCGCTCGCGTGACACTCAACTGATTCGCCCCTTGCAAGGGGCAGCACATTTTGAAGGCGATAGCGCGGAGTGTCACCGGCCTGGTAAGAGTGAGATCAAGTAAAGATACTAGGGCCTTATTTCCTTAGGTTTTAGCACATCTTACTTATAAATACATTGTAATCATATTGTTCACGTTATGGCAGCTCTTATCGCTTACATACAGAAGCGAGACGAGCAAAACGAATTGAAATACACATCCTATATAGCGCTTGGAACAATCATGCTTAGCGAGAATCGTTTTGAGAAAAGAAGGGCGCTGTTCGTTATACAAAAAACCACGTAAGTTCGTCAGCCAATAGAAACAAGCTACTGACACGTCAAAGCTCGCCAAAACGGTTGTGATTGGTTGTTTGATTGAGCTAACCACTTGACCGTCCGACGATAGCATAGTATCCGAAACCAATATGCTCTCAACCGTCCGCGGATACCTTACTATCCCAAGGGGTGGAAGGAGGAGCGGTTGATTTTAGAGCCATCTAATGGAATATTTCGGCATTATTTACTAATTCTATTGATGCAACAACGTAGCCTAATTAAATAGTTAGCTCTAAAAAATATAGATGGCAGTGTACGCCAGTTGCTTACAAGGACAACATTTTTATTTGCCAGTGCTCTAAGAAACTGCGCGTGATTGTGAGTGTTTGTGGAGAACTCGTAGTTATGTCGTAAGTATTTCACGTTCATTTACATATTTTTGGGTGTTATTATACATCAAAATAATCAAGAATGTGTACTTTCTACGATAATGTGTATCATCTTCTGTTTGTGATAGTGTGATGACTGTAATATCAATTTGAAATATCAAGGTTGTTTTCGAGTTGGGGCAGTGAACGTTTATAGCCTAATTATTAGTAATTTGGAGCTCTGTTTACAGAAATATACAATAAATACTGAAGATTGGTTTATAGAGAACAGATTAATATACTTAAACATAAGAAATATATCAAACTACTTTAGGATTCATCAAAACATTTACGGTGTTTCTCAGGTTTTATGCCGTGGACGGTTGACTATCCGCGGACGTTTTAAAATATATCAGAAATAAGGGTTTGTACAAACGATTTCTCGTGTGTCTTGATTATTTGGTGTTTGGAAATGTGTTTTTGTTTGCATGTATTCTTTCAGTTACGGATATAGATAGGTACTAATTAAAAAAATGGTTTTATTTAGCTTGACTTTGTAATTATGTACATTTGTTTGTTCAGATACCTATGTGTTTCAAATATTACAACAGTTTTTTCAACCACTTCTACTTCTTTGATCATTATGAAATTTTGATTTTGATAGTTTCAACCTTAGATCCTTGAATCCTGATGATGCAGAGGTACTGCTCACCAGAACTATTAAACTTAAGAAACTTTTAATTTAAAAGTAGCATAGTGGGTATCAAGCAAAGACTGTTGTCATTATAACCCGGCTTCCAACTCTTGAAACAGGATCTTGCAGGAGTACTGCCTGCAAGACCTACCTGAGTGAAAACCCCGTAATATGATTTCTTTAATAAGTAAAACAAACAAAAAAATTGTGTGTTATCTAATGTAGGTATATGTGCTATATACAGTAAAAATAATTTATTCTAATAAAAAAAATATACAAAATTTATCTGCTTTCGACACTGGATACCATAGTCTCCACGGACGTTTAAGTGTATATCAGTTGTAGGCAGCCTTATGCAGACGAAAATCTTGTTGCACTTGTTGGAAGGAGTAGGGAATTTGTTTAATTTATTTTGATATCTTATTGAGAACTATATATGTTGATTGTGGTGTCATTTAAAAGTTGAAATAGTCTTTTTTTATAATATGTAATAAAAAAAGAGGGTCATCGCGCAATATTTCCTGTAATTAGTCGTCAAATAAAAACTTTCAGCAATTTTTACCAATTTCCTAAGTTTAACCTTGATTATAGTCGATAATCATGGATATTTTTAGTATAACTATAAAAGTATTTGAACAAGTGAACGTTCATTTATGCCTTAGTATTTTTTTCTTTATTTTAGCTTGTGTAGTTTAGAAGATACAGACGTTTTTGTAGAAAGTTGTGGTTGCGCAGCGCGCGGCGTGCGTCGGTAAAATAACCCGGACGGTTGAGAGTATAATGGTCTCGCGGGCCGGACGGTCAAGTGGCTAAGTAGTTTTGGTTTGTTTAAATTTTACGTTAAATATTTTTTGAATTGGATAAAGTAAACTGGCGTTTCATTTATGGTTTATTTATATAGTTTTGAATGAATGAGTCAAGAACTGTCAGTTTACTTTAAAAAAAATGTACTGTAGTCAAGTAGATAAACAAATGGAGTAGGTACACAACACAATCTAGTGATTAATAAAGAGGTTGCCACTTGAGAATATTGTAGTTTCAATAGTCTACTTTTGCCGAGCATAGTGTACCTGAATAGAAATAGAAACATCCTTATTAGTATCTGCTAGGTAGTTACATAATATCACCATTCATGGTCGAGAATTGCTTTTATGTAAAGGTCAATATGTGGCACGAGATCTTTTAAATAATTGTGCGAATATATGTATGTATTTATCTACGAATGTGCGTTTAACCACGCGGTTAGCCTAGTTTCGAGACCTTGCCTAGGCTTTTGACGACGCACTGGCCCAGTTGGTAGTGACCCTGCCTACGAAGCTAGCGGTCCCGGGTTCGAATCCCGGTAAGGGCAGATATTAGTGTGATGAGCGCGAATATTTGTTCCTACATATTTAAGTATATATTTCTCTTTATACGTATTTATATCGTTGTCTAGTACCCATAATAGGTACAAGCCTGGAGCTTAGTTTGGGACTAGGTCAATTGGTGTGACATTGTCCCTTGATATTTATTTTTATTTTTTGCCTACGACGCTAGCTATATTTATAATAATAAATTATTCCAGGAAATTTTAGAGATCCAGAGGGAATAGCCAGGTAAGATTTTTTCCAACTGAGGCAGAAACTGGATAGTGCCGCCGCCTCTCCAGCGATTGAGATAGCATATTTAACTATTTTGGCGCCCCCTGAAACTGCCTTTAATAATTTGAATTTGACGCTGCAATCAAGGCACGCGCAGCATAAGTGACCTCTTAAAAATGACGTTGTTGTCAAAAGTTATTTATTATCTAGCGACTTACTTCGTTAACCCTGTGCATCAGGTTGCTCGGTCGGAAGTCCCCGTGGGTCAGCACAGCGCGCCGCAGTGGCTTGTAGAAGTCCCTTAGCTTCGTCGCATTCTTCTCGAGATACTTCACCAGCCTCTCCCTGTTCTCCTCCTTCGTCGCCAGGACCGCGTTCTCCACCATCCTTTCCCAAACAGCCTTCAACATGGACTCATCCGAATTCATCTCATACTTCATCTTCTCGATCACCCCCGCGAACACTTCAGGATCCTGTTCCTCATACGCGAAAGATAACGCGTGAAGCTTCGCCAGTTCAACAATAGCTGCACATGCGTAATCCCAATCAATAGATTTTAATCTATCGTAAGTGCCAAAACCTTTTTTTGAAAGGTCTTCTAACACGATCGTTTCTTCATAAAGCTTTGGATTGCACCCGTAGTATTTAGGGAAATACAATCTATGCTCTTCAGGAACTTTGTTCTTTGCCTCTAGATTACCGTAAATGTGCACCAGCTTTTCATAAACAAACCTTTCAGTCTCGTAGAACTGGGTTATAGGCACATCATCTCGCAATTTTCCGTTGATACTCGCTATTTTAGCAAATAAGTTGAGGTCTTCCTTGTTTTCCGCTTTTATTTTGACGAGGTACAGTTCTGAGGTGTAGTTGCCTCCCCCTGTGGATATGGGGGTGACTGTGACGTCATGGTTGTCGTATTGTTGCGCGTGCGCGATCGTGTCGATCAGGCTGCGCAGGGAGAGCTGCGCGTCCGACATTGTTCGTGGTGCGCGGGCGACTGTCAGATTGCCTAAACGCGGAACTCGAGATGAATGACAAGAATAAAGATAGAACACTCTGTGTAAAACGCGTGGCTTACCACGATTCTGTTAACAAGCAGCTTACTAATTATTGTGATTAATTTGTGTACCGTCTTAGAGCATAGGTACCTATTACAGGATGGAGTAATAAGGAAAATGAGAAACGCATCAGACGTTATTTACGAGGATTTATTTTAAAGTACAACAATGACTTCCTTACCCTAGTTGGTAGTGACCCTGCCTTCGACGCTATCGGGTTCGTTTCCCGAAACTGAAAAATCGATCTGTCAAGTTGTCATCTTCGCGAAAATTTGTCTGCAACCCGAGCGACACCCGGTCTTCCGGGTCGGTTAAGACGTTAGACTGTGAAGTAGGAATAAACCAACAAACACACAACATTTATGTTATTTTTATGTATAGTTATAGGATAATAATACACTCTTTAGCGCCGTTTCACGTTAACGACGCTGTGCCGTGGTAACGTGGACAGGGACCGTAGCCAAGATGCGTTCGCTACTAACGTTTTTCTATTCTATCTCTCAGAACGTATGGGATGACGTTGACCACGTGGTTTTTTGCTTCGCACGAGAGTGTTATTCACATACATTTTGGGTAATAGAAAACGATAACGTTGGTAGCGTTTGCATCATGGCTAGGGCCACAGGCCGTATTAGTTTATTAGTAGGCTTATTGAGAGGCGCTTGCCTTACATCCTCAACAGCATACCTGCGGCTTTGAGACTAGAGCCTAACGAAAATAGATTTAAGAGAGCTTTATTTAAGCATTACCTTAATATTATTTAAATTTAAATTATGTAATGTTTAATAACTGTAACTTGTAAACTAAGACTAAGACACGCGTCACAGTCGAACTGTGAAAACAGTTTTGCGGGACGTTGTTGTAAAACTAAGTTTGTTAATATGTTTTACGTAACACCTGGCCATAATGTGAGTTTTATCGCACGCTGCGCGCACGGTAAAACTCGCATTGTGGCCAGGTGAAGACGTAAAATTGTGTACTCATCACGGGCAGTAAAAAAGAAAGCCCTCTATCGCATATTTACAACCCTCGCCTACGGCTCGGGTCTCAAATACCTGCGATTTCGGGCTTTCTTTCTTTTACAGCCCTTGTTAAGTAATGTACTAATAATAAATAAATAAAATAAATAGTTAAGGATAACTACGTATATTCTAAGAAAAACCACTGCTGCATTTTCCAAAGGTTTTTTTACACAGTAATTGATGCTCTTTCAGATGAGCTTTGGTTTTTTGAGGTCGATCTTAAATAGACAGATGTAGTGAATAATCCTTTACCATCGTTTTTCGTCGGATAACTTCGTATTTATCTTGCTTTCTCAGTTGGCTTATTGATGGGTACTGAAGCTTATTGAGAAAGCTAGGATAAATACGAACTAATCCGACAAAAAACGATGGGAAAGGATTATTCACTACATCTGTACCCAAGTACGAGGCGTCTTTATCATGCTGATGCCACTGATCCTACCCCGCCCGTTTCGAGGAACAAATGAAAGCTATGTAAGTACTTGGCGACTTACCCAAATCGGGCGTTTAAAAATAAAAGTGATCCATCTTAGGTTTAGTTCATTTCACCGGTTGAATGCAACGGAATTGATATATTGGCCAAATAATAACAATAAAACGTTTTAGCGCTGATCGGCCTTGGACATTGCTCTATCTGTGCTGACCAAGTAGGTACCTGCCCCCTAGTTCACCATCCTGACAATGACAGGTGACAGGTGGCTATTTGGTATGCATTGCAGAGTTAACAAGTTTTCACATCACTGCGATTCATATAAGCTACTCCATGTACACTGAAATGTCACCTGTCATTGTCAGGATGTCAGGGTGGTGAAATAGAGAGCTGTACATGATAAGTCTAACAAAAGGTAAACCGTAAATTTTATTGAACTTAATTTCATCGGTTGTAAGTATCCTTTGAACACGTTTATCCTGCTGAAACCATAATGTTTTTAGGATAACTTGAACATTAATTACAAAATTACGTAGGTTAGGTTAGGTCAGACATTTTTTTTTATGGCATAGAGAAAACAAACGAGCACACAGGCCACCTGATGGTAAGTGGAAACTGTGCAATGCAATCCTAAGACTGCAAATGCGTTGCCAACCCTGAGGACTAAGATGGAATGCCTCTATGCTAGTCATTTCACCGGCTGTGTTATCCCCAAACCGGAACACAACAATGCGAACACTGCTGTTTGGCGGTAGGTTAATGGATAAGATGGTGGTAGCGATCCGGACGGACCCCGCAAGGCCCTACCACCAGACTTGTGACTAATAAATGAAATACCGGTCAAGTAACACAAGGTATTATTATCCCATCTAACTTTTGACCATTTTCTAGTACAATTTTTTTGTTTTTCTGAATTAGACAGTGGCGACGGAGATCCGCTACCGCGGAGCTCCTATTTCTGGGTAGTTTGGCCCTCCGGGCCTGCTATAAACCTAACATAACCTAAACCTACCTACGAATTTATAGCAAACCCCGACTATTTGTAAATATCATGTTTTGCGAATATCGTGTTTTGCTAGTATGATGTTTTGCTAGTATGATGTTATGCGTATATGATGTTTTGCTAGTATGATATTTTGCGAATGTGATATTCTGTGGAGTATCGGCTAAGGTTAATGTTCATTAGCACGTCATGATGATACAACAAGTTCGATTTTCCCTTGCAAACATATTATGACAGTGACAAGTGTCAACCTTAGCTAAAATTAGATCTCACAGAAACTTTTATCAATCCCTCGCAACTGACATTGGCACAAGCTCTGTGGCTGCCATTAAAGAGAAGAAGAAGAACTTTTATCAAAACTGGTAGACCAATTTCTTGGCCAACCGAACAATGCAATACAAATCACCTATTTAATCTGCGGTGGTGACATTACTTTGTTTACCATCGCATTATTGTTTCTACTTAGCGTTATCGTGAATAGAACAATCAATAGGTAATAAAATAACGAATGCTAGAGATAATGAATTTCTCAAACGTTTCCGCTTTGTCTTTTATTATGAATTTTCCTGATGCATTTTGCTGCCAATTAAATCTTGCTGGTTAAGTAGTTATTTGTCGACGAATTTACAGGCAAGTTGTTTTAGAAAATCATTGTCCTGTCCTGACCCGTGCGCATGTAAGCACAATTCGGAAGTAGGTAAGTATAGTGTTATTAATGCTCGAAGGTCCGTTCCTCTAGTCCAGCAGAAAAATGGTATGTACCTACCTACAAGGATTAACATTGGAATATCAGTTATCATTCATAAGGGGTAGGTATCGGGGCCATTATAGGAAACTAACTGTAACCAGGTACTAAAATGAACGGCTACTTGTGAGTTCGACTGTACACAGTGCACACACTCTCGCATTCCGTTTGTCACGTGGTGTCTCGCAGTGAGTGTTGCCAATAAGAAAAACTTTTACTGCATTTTTCTTGCTTTGGCATTAAATTTAATGGATTCACAATAAGATGCTTACAAGAAAATCGCATGTAAACCTGTGTCGACCAATCAGAAGCAGCTAATTTAGTCATATTCTCACGCACGATTTTCTCGAATTTTACATTAGGTATCCACCTTTACCTTAACGTTCGATTTGTAATAGCGATAAGCGTTCTTGCATGCACCGAGCGTACGCCGGATGTGCAGTGGCGCCCTCATTACTTTTATTGTGTTTTCCAATAAACTTAAGTATTTTCTTAAAATTGGACGGTATGTTTTTGTACTACAAATGAAAACACAACTTATAGGGTATATCACATAGTTTAATAACAATTCACCTTCGATTATCAATTTAACGGAAAAAAGTGGCCACCTTTTTCGTTACGCTGACTACTCAAAGGATAATTGTTATCAAAGTTTGTTACGTGTTCCATAAATTGTATATTTACTTGCACTACAAAACCGTATCGTCTGATTTAGAAGAAATTCTTTAGTTAATTAGAAAACACAATAACAGTAATGAGGGCGCCAGTGGACGCTCGGCGTTTGCTCGGCGCGGTCTTAATAAGCCGTAAAACTTTGACTTTACAGAACGTGTGGTCTGAGTAAGTTTACAGAGTCGTCATGCTGCTACACTACACTGTGCTACACTTTGAATCTGGATCACTATATTTTTTTACTCATTAACTGGTAACCCACTGTTTAACTTGTCAAATTACTGTGTCTAATTATAAATTTTATTACAACAGTACTGAGTCTCTCGCTTGCTTATTGTATATTGTGGATTCACCTTTATTTGTTGTGACGTAAGGTAGCCAGCTGTTATCATAATCAGTCAGTCCCAATTTTAGTAAAGCCGACTTTATTGCTCAAGTGTTTTTAATTTAATACCAGTAATTTGAGTTATAATTTCTAGACTTGTTCAATAGATTGCACAAAACGAATAATAAGAGAAACATAACGAAATAAGTGTATATAACATAGCCAATGTTTGCCGGGGTAAAACAAAACATCATCGTCAATATTGATGAGATAATTAAATAAAAGAAATGTATTACACAAAGTTTTGAAAATATAATCATAAGTAAAAATATCTGAAGTTAGATTAGATAAAGTGAGCTAAATAACAGTTTAACACCACCGGCGGCCGCAGATAGTTTCAATTATAAGTGTTGTTTTACCTTCAGTGTTTTTATTGGTAAATATTTAATTAAGGGGTTAAGAATAATGGAAGTAAATAATATGGACAATTTAAGAGAAAATATATTAAGAATATGCAACAAGATAGCCGTACAAGAAAATTTCCAACCCAATTGCAATTTGGATGTTAAGCAGTTAACCACAGATGGTAAAAGTTATTCCTCTGCAGTCTTCAGAGTTACAATTTCGGAGCCTAATCGGGAATTAAAGCTGTTTGGAAAAGCGGCTAACATAAATGAAGATTTTAGAAATTCATCGTATGCTAAAATTTTCCTCGATGAGTATTTCTTTTACAACAGTTTGGCAAAAACATTTACAAAAATACAAAATGATTACAAAATAGCAGATGAACACAGGGTGCTGTTTCCTGCATTTTATGGAGGTGATATTTCTTTTCGGGAAGAGACCATCGTTCTTGAAGATTTAGTGGACAAAGGGTATGTTAGCCATGATCAGCAGCTTCCATATGACTGGGAATATGCTTCAAAAGTGGTCGAGCAATTGGCTAAATTCCATGCGTTGTCATTTGTTTACGGTCTTGAAGATCGTGCTGAATTCACAAAGATCTTAGATGATTTGCCTTACCATATATTTGACACAGATATAATGAGGTCGGTAGCATTTGACATGACGATACCTGCGGCTTTGGAAGCTGCGGAAGGAGAGAATAAGACGAAATTGAAGAGCTACTTGGAGACTAAAGACCGGTTCGAAGAGATGCTGCAACTGTATCAGGAAATGCCGAAGAGGGTGATTGTGCATGGGGACTTCAAGACAAACAACTTGATGCACCGGCGTGTTGTTAGTATTATTCTATATTGTGACCTTTTAAGTTTTTGTAAATGCCTGCAGTAAAACAAGAAGTTACCACTTGTATGAAGTACTACTAAAAGCTTGCTAGAAACATCAAACTTTTCTGATTTTCATTAAAAACACATTCTAAATTTTCTCAAAAAGCAGCTTTGATGCTTGCTTATGATAATTATGTAGGTAATGAAAAATTTGTAATCACTGGATCTCTCTATGATCAGAATTAACTCCAATAGATTGTATACTGATCTTATTGCAAATCGCTAAATTTGTGGTCTGTCACTTCAACGTGAAATTCAAAGCCAAGGGTGATATGATAAGACATGCATATCATATGTCAAATCGAAGGCTCAACTTAAGCAATTGCGTAAAAATGTAATGATAACTTTTTTGACAGATTGTATACATGTGTTTTCACTTTCCATTTCAGGACAGTAAACTGGAAATCATGCTAGTAGACTTTCAAATCATCCATGCAGGGAGCCCGGTGACCGATCTCCTGTATTTCATCTTCCTGGGGTCCGACGAGGAGTTCCGAAAGGTGCACTACCAGGATCTTCTGGAGCATTACTACGCACAGCTGAAGGCAGCCTTGGAGAGGATGGGCGTGGAAGTGAACCAGGTGTTCCCAAGGGAAGCGTTTGAGAAAGACTTGAAAGCGGTAAGCAGCCTTTTTCTTTACTACAGCTAAGATTGTATGACCTTATGACTACATGACATATCGAAAATTCTTAGAAACCATCTTATCTTATCTTATCTTAAACTTAGCAGCATTAGTATTTTGGCTAGGCCTACAGTGGAAAGATCTTCCTACAGACGGATGTTAAGCCTGGGGACTGGTGTCCACAGAGGCTTTGTCGTAGATCATAGGCTCCCAAAGTGGTTCCTACCGCCCCCCAGAGAGTGCTGAAGGTAGGATGAGCGCGGTAGGGCCTTCAGAAAAAAATGGAAGGTGCTACATCGGTTGAGGGGGTTGCTGACCTTATTGATAAAACATAATGAAAACTATACAAATATAAAAAATGTGAAGCATTTCCTAGCAGATGAACTAAATCAGAAATAAAAACAAATTTAAAATAAATAATCCTTAAAAAAGTTGGAAATCGTAATTGCTAACACCTACAATCAAATTTCGTTAGTTCGAAACAAAATCTTATGTCAGTTAAATAAAGTCAAAAGTCACTTTGACAAATATCCTACATTTAGGACGTTGGGCCTTACGAGGTAGTGACTTTAACTAAGAAAAGGAACAAACCGAATGACTTGTAAATTAACTTCTGTACTTTCCAGGCGCTCCCGATCGCGCTGGCCATCTCCCTGATGATCCTGCCGATGCTGCTGGTGGACCCTGGGGACGCCATGAGGCTGGACGAGGAGGTGTCTCCTGGAAGCCAGGCTGTCAGTCCCAACGCCCTCTTCGCCGAAAGGCTCAACGGGGTCCTAAACGACTTCGTTCAATGGGGCATTTTGTGAAAACAAGAATAGACTAACAGAGAGCATTATAATATAAGAGTGATTGAAAGAGAAGTAAAAAAAATGGTTGTCAAGGGAACTTCCTACCTGGGGCTCTTTTCTACATGGTAAGAGCATATTGCTCTTGACATGTTATGTTTTTCACTTCTCATGCTCGTAAAGTCCTTATTTATGCTGGGTATATGCTGCATAAAATCGTATTTTATGCACTAGTGCATAAAGTGTTGTCGGTCATCTAGAGTAACAATTAAGCCCTACAACCAGACAGACGAGATGACTGCATTCAATAAACTTGTTATTTGAATACAATTACTTTAATTTATTTGCCTTCTTGTTGCATTTAGGGCTAATTTTTCAATCTCCAGATATCACTATCTGTCAAATCAATTGTAGCTCTGTCCTTTTCTTTGTCATAAGAAAGATAAGGACAGAGCTACAATTTCCCTGACAGGTAATATTATCTGGAGATTGAAAAATCAGCCCTTAACGAAAAAGAAATTTAGGACATTACAAAACAAGCATTATTAACAAAAACATTACATCAACGTATGACTTGGCAGTATTGCAATGTTATTAGTAGGCTAAGTGAAAAATTTAATGCAGAAAATGAAGAGTGGCGGGAAAGACGTCTCGAGATGCGTCAAAATGACAGTGTTCTATGGTTTGACGTTAACTTTGACGTATCTTGTGACGGGCATCTCAGCCAAGATAACTATTAATACGGGCCTTAGTCTCGTTTTGGACTATTAATTAGTTGTTTTCCTTGCAAAACTTGTTGTGTTACGGAATTTATTTCCTCGTAATCGAAGTGAAGAGCAGAGTACTCGGTCTTAAATCCCATTTTATCCTCGACTTAACTAATAAGTCTTGGATGAAAAGGTTTATTTTATGCCCTTGTTGTACAATCTACTATTTTAACTCGGCCGCTATTACTAGTGGGTGCTAGTGGCGTAACTATAGGGTGGTAGAGCGGCAAAACGCCACGGGCCCCCGGCTGTGAGGGAAAGGCCGTGAGCACAAAAGGAACCTAATATTTATTTAATTTCTAATAAAATTTAAAGGAAGGTCCCTTGCAGTCCTACCAAAGAAGGCACCTAACTGCATAGTAATAGTACAAGCATTTTGAATTTTATGCCGTTACCAATAGAGTTTAGGATAGTTTGACCACTACATTGCAGTTAGCCGCCTTCTTTGGTAGGACGGCAGTATACGACGAATTTGCCACGGGCCTCAGTTCATCCTCAGTTGGTATAGTTACACCTCGCTGTCATTATACTATCAAGTAAATAACAGCTATTATAATGTTGACAATACGATAATGTGGTAATAGCACGGTTTTACCAAGCGCTGATGAGTAGAATGGAGGCCGTGATTCATTTTTCTAATCAAATATATTTAATGATTGTTTCTGTTTGTCCCATTAAAACTACGCCGGGCCAGTGCCCCGTCACTCCATATAACAGTACTTCCCGGCTGTTTTTGTCACTTACGTCTTTGTTAAGACTGCGCCGAGCGTACGCCGGATGTACAGTGGCGCCCTCATTACTTTTATTGTGTTTTCTCATTATCATCATTTCATCATCATTCTATAAATTGTGTTCTTACTTGCACTACAAAAACGTATCGTTTGATTACAAGGAAATTCTTTAGTTAATTAGAAAACACGATAATAGTAATGAGGGCGCCACTGGACGCTCGACGTTTGCTCGGCGCAATCTTAACTTCCCCACCACAACTGTTACCCGCATGCTACGCGCCAAGATGTGCCTATTCACGCGCGCGTACATAATTATTTGTTGGTTTTTCGCATGACGTCATCAACTTCGTTGCTAAGCGAGGGTTAGCAACTAAATAATAAATTGATTGATTAGTAAGGCAATTTGACATGACAGGTATGACTTACGTAGACTACGCGCAAATTTTAACACTAGTAATATTTGTATCCCCGAGGATAGGTACACCGACCGGTAGGTTATTTTATAACGGTAGGCGGGCGGCGAGTGACGTATCTGTTACGAAGTAACTAGTATACTGGGTGTCCCAGAAACCAACGTCAACCCGCCTAGGGCTGATAGAGCAGCTCATAAGCTATCGATTTAACCCCCATGTATGTTCAGCAATTGTTATTAGTTTCCGAGATATTGATCATTTTAATCGTATTTTTTGTAATTTTTCCTTATGTCCGTGATACGAGAAACCCCTAAATACATGTATTTATACACTTTTTTTTCAGTGTTTTCTTGCATGATTAGAATCACTGTGAAATAAGGAAGTTTTTAAAGCTACATGCCATTTTTTTTTTCATTACAACTTTTTGAGTAAACACACAAAGTTTATTTTTCCATACTAGGTGAAAAACAAACGCGGGGTTCCCTTAGTATGGAGAAAGTAACTGTGCGATTACTCACAAAGTTGTAATGAAAAAAAAATGGCATGTAGCTTTAAAAACTTCCTTATTTCACAGTGATTTTAATCATGCAAGAAAACACTGAAAAAAAAGTGTATAAATACATGAATTTAGGGGTTTCTCGTATCACGGACATAAGGAAAAATGACAAAAAATCCGATGAAAATGATTAATATCTCGGAAACTAATAACAATTGCTGAACATACATGGGGGTGATTCAGATGCCCCTTGAGGTGCTCTACCTCTGGACTTCCGCTTGACACTACTTCCTGGGACACCCTGTATAATCTGTGGCCGAGCATCCAGTGGCGCCCTCAGTACACATTACTCTGTTTTCTAATAAATTGAAGTAATGTTTTGAAATCGAAGGATGGTTTTTTGTAGTACGTACCTACATAACACAATACAATACTTACATAATACAATGTATAGCATAATTATATGACAAAGTGTAGGTAATAACTAATAACCTTTGTCATATAATTATGGTGGCTTAACTTTTAGGGTGGCCACTTTATTCGTTAAGTTAATCATTAATAGCTCAATTGCTCCGTTAGGTACTGCACATATTTATCATTATCACTACATAGTATAAAACAAAGTCGCTTCCCGCTTCTGTCTGTCCCTATGTATGCTTAGATCTTTAAAAGTACGCAACGGATTTTGATGTTGTTTTTTTTAATAGATAGAGTGATTCATGAGGAAGGTATTTATGTAAAAAATATATATATATATATATATATATATATATATATATATATATATATAACAGATTCTGTTTTATGTACGGGTGTTACAGAAAACTCACTCAAACCGAAGCGAAGCGAGGGCGGGTCGTTAGTACCCTATAAATTGTGTATTCATTGAGCGCCAATGGACGTTCGGCGTAGTCTTAATTGACTGGTAAAGAATGCCACAAGAAGTTGAAGTTTAAATAAATAGTGATAGGCGACGGACGTATAAACAAACGAAATGCTTTAGGTTTGGGATAACTTGTATGTATGTAAATAATTTGCGCAATGACTGATAATTGATAAATGAATAAAATTATTTATTATGATTAAAATTATTTTGTTACTTAACTTATACCATAATATTGTATACAACTCATGTCATTTAATAAAATTCAATAATAAAAAATAATAAAAATAAAAAAAACACTAAGACACAAACGCTGATTAAAATAAAAATAAAATACATTCACATGCGACGCGGCGTCTTAATACAACCTTTTTGACTAATTAAACCTTTTTGAGAGGAGGGGGCATGGAACCCTAGTCTAAAGTTGCCATCACTCAAAATACATTACAATTTTTTTTTCGGACACGTTTCCATAATAAAAAATAAAGAAACCTGGATCGGCTCCCGGATGAGCATATACCCTGGACTACCACCAAACTAGGAAGAATCAGATGAATGGCAACTCTACTGGCCACTGAGCCATAGAGACCACCCAACCATGCCAAATTCCAGTTCGGAACAGCTCAGCGAAGAGCGCGCTTTACCTCTGGAGTACTTCACCATGGTCGAAGTGTGTGGAAGGGACAGAATTTATAGCCAGGTATCGGAGTTTTCATATGTTAAGACTAAAGAGAGATATGGAGTTGACATTCATATTGAAAATAATATTTTATCATTTATGGCATTCTACAATTTACTTGTCACTTACATTGTACAGTCACGAGATTTAATTTGGTACCCACCTTAGGTCCAAAGTCAATCTGTCATTTTACAACAATAAGGTTGAGTTTCCTAGTTACAGATGACTTGACATCTCTAGTGACATTGACGACTTCAAGCATATTTTTCTTGATATGGGTCCCAAATTAACGCTGGTGTCTATAAATTTCTAATCAGATGAAAGGCATTCCCGTAGCTACATGCTTATGGATATTGGCACTACCTACACATGGTTATAATACTTATAATCATATTAATCGTATTACTTGTTGTTTTATTATTCCCGTAATAAATAAAAGCACTTATAACGATCGTATTTCTGAGATTACTACCTAATTTAAATGTAGAATGTAGAATGTTATGACGCGAGTTTTAATGTTACTGTCGACTCCATATCTCGTTTTACTCTCACCGTCCTATGAAATCTCCAGACCCAGGTTACAGTAGTGATCTGTCTCCTCGCTGGAACCTGTCAGGCTTGTCTAGATGAGCCCCCAGTGCTTGTAGTCCTGCACCAGCGCCCTGAACCGCTCAGCGAAGAGCGCACTTTACCTCTGGAGGACTTCACCATGGTCGAAGTGTGTGGAAGGGACAGAATTTATAGCCAGGGATCGGAGTTTTCATATGTTAAGACTAAAGAGAAATATGGAGTTGACATTCATATTGAAATTCGCTCCATATTCATACTCATCTTTTATCATTTATGGCATTCTGCAATTTACTTATGTCACTTACATTGTACATGTACAGTCACGAGATTTAATTTGGTACCCACCTTAGGTTCAAAGTCAATCTGATATTCTACAATAATAAGGTTGAGTTCCCTAAAAGTTACAGATGACTTGACATCTCTAATGACATTGACGACTTCAAGCATATTTTTCTTGAAATGGGTCCCAAATTAAAGCTGGTGTCTATAAATTGCTAATCAGATGAAAGGCACTACCTACATATGGTTATAATCATATTAGTCATATTACTTTTATTAATAAATAATTATTTATTTAAATGTTTTATAACGATCGTATCTCTGAGATTATTACCTAATTTAACTGTAGAATGCTATAAATAATTGAGTATGACGCGAGTTTTAATGTTACTGTCGACTCCATATCTCGTTTTACTCTCAGCGTCCTATGAAATCTCCGGACCCAGGTTACAGCAGTGATCGGTCTCCTCGCTGGAACCTGGCAGGATTGTCTAGATGAGCCCCCAGTGCTTGTAGTCCTGCACCAGCGCCCTGAACCGCTCAGCGAAGAGCGCGCTTTACCTCTGGAGGACTTCACCATGGTAGAAGTGTGTGGAAGGGACAGAATTTATAGCCAGGGATCGGAGTTTTCATATGTTAAGACTAAACAGAAATATGGAGTTGACATTCATATTAAAACTCGCTCCATATTCATACTCATCTTTTATCATTTATGGCATTCTGCAATTTACTTATGTCACTTACATTGTACATGTACAGTCACGAGATTTAATTTGGTACCCACCTTAGGTCCAAAGTCAATCTGTCATTCTACAACAATAAGGTTGAGTGTCATAGTTACAGATGACTTGACATCTCTAATGACATTGACGACTTCAAGCATATTTTTCTTGAAATGGGTCCCAAATTAAAGCTGGTGTCTATAAATTGCTAATCAGATGAAAGGCACTACCTACATATGGTTATAATCATATTAGTCATATTACTTTTATTAATAAATAATTCTTTATTTAAATGTTTTATAACGATCGTATCTCTGAGATTACTACCTAATTTAACTGTAGAATGCTATAAATAATTGAGTATGACGCGAGTTTTAATGTTACTGTCGACTCCATATCTCGTTTTACTCCCACCGTCCTATGAAATCTCCGGACCCTGGTTACAGCAGGGAGACGGCAGGCCCAGTCTGGACAAGGGAAACGGGAAATCGTTCTGGTTGGAGGAAAATTGGAGAGGCGTATGCCCAACGGTGGGCGAATACACGCTGATGATGATGATGATGATGATGATGGTTACAGCAGTGATCTGTCTCCTCGCTGGAACCTGGCAGGATTGTCTAGATGAGCCCCCAGTGCTTGTAGTCCTGCACCAGCGCCCTGAACCGCTCGGCGAAGAGCGCGCTGACCCGCGGGAGCACCTCCCCGCGGTCGAAGCGCGGCGCGTGCTCCGGCGCAACGGTCACGAAAGGGAGCGTCATCACTCCCACGTACACGCCGTACGATAGCTTCTGGAACGGGATCAAGCAATGGTTAATCTCTACATGGATAAAAACCGGTCAAGTGCAAGTCGGAGTCGCGCACCGTTCCGTATTTTTAGATAATAGGTGCCTATACTTGGTGACCGCAAAAGAAAGGCTCATTTTGTTATGAACTGCGATAAGGTCCATTTTGACTAGCAAAAATGATACAGATTTTACAGATATCATTTTATTGTTCAAAACTGTAAAAAATTAACTCTTTTTCATAAAATAGAAGTAATTATCTATACTTACGTCAGATTTTTTTCAGATTTTTTGATTAATAAACTTCAGAGATAGCGGTGGGGGGGGAGGGTCATTTCTAACCATCACTTAGACGACCAGAATAATCACTTAAGTCGACAGTATCGATAATTAAAAAAAAACGTTTTATGTGCTTTGATTTAAGTAAGATGTTTTTCAGATTTTTAGTAGGTATTTGTAGTTTTGACTGTACAAAATTACACCTTTCGAGTGCAATATTTCAATATTTTAAACGTGGGGGGCACTGTAGGGGGGAAAATAAAAAAAAATGCATACTATCATAGCGTGTGACGTGACATAATTTTGTCTTGCATTAGATGTTTTCGTGATGCCCCCCCACAGTGCGTAGCGTGGTTCTTTCACCGAATAAACCTCTTTCCTATATCCATAAGCGGCTTACCTCCTTCAGATCAGCTTCAAAGTCCTCTCTCCCATACACCTCCTCCGCGACCAGCCCTAGCCTGTCCATGGCCAGCGACAGCTGTTCATAGTAGTGGTCGACCAGCTGATGGTAGTACTTCCTCCGGAACAGCTGATCGGAGCCCGATACGATGAAGTACACCAGGTCGGACACCGGGCAGCCGAAGCGGACGGTCTGGTAATCTACTGCTATCATGTCATATTCACCATCCTGGAAAACAGATGACATCATCATGGCGACGAGTTGAGCTTACAGGCTTTTCGTGATACATTGCATCGCTGCAATAGCTCCTGACTCAATAATGCTAAAACAACTCTTCAATGGATTGATATAAGTTGCGGATTATCGACCAATGAATTTGAACCTTACTTGTACTTGGTAGTGTCCCTGCCTTTATTTGTGTGATGAGCGCGAGTTTTTTTGGATGTTCTATATGTGCGCATTTCTCTAAATAAGTTATGTTTATCTACCTAGTTCCCATAGTTAGTTACATGTTTAGTTGGGACTGGGACAAGGTCAATTTGTTTGAGATTCTTCCATATTACCATTCTTTCTCCATACTTACTTATTTTTAGCATGTCAGCCAAACACCCACCGCTGGACAATATGCCTTACCGACAGAAAATAATAAGAGGTAGGTATATGTTCTTACCTTCTTTATTTATTTGTGTGATCTGTGGAGTTCCACAAAGATATCCGCGTCAAAGGATGTAAGAATTGAATGCATAATAGGTAATTGTAAGTACCTTCTATGCAATACTATATAGATTTAAAACTTAGGTCATTTCCAATAACCCAATGTTTAGTTAAAAAATTAAGTTACAGACTCACTCTACTAAAAACAATTTTTCTTAATATTTAATACTAGCTTCTGCCAGCGACGACGTCTGCGTGTTTTTCGACTAAAGTTATTGCCTCGGGAACTTTTAAAATTTCCAGGTTGAAAAGTAGCCTATGTGTTAATCCAGGGTATAAGCTATCTCCGTTCCAAATTTCATCCAAATCCGTTCAGCCGTTGCAGTGTGAAGAACAAACACACACACACACACTTTCGCATTTATAATATTAGCCGGATTATCACTTTCGTTCGATCATAAATAATTTGTAAATATATTTTGCAGTTTTATATTTCGGCATTACCATCGCTACAACCATGTTTTATCCTATTCCTGGCAGACAAGCAGCAGTGTTCGCATTGTTGTGTTCCGTTGTGAGGATAAGACGACCTCAGGGTTGCCAACGAAATAGCGGTCTTAGGATTGCAGTCTTAAGATCGTAGTAACGAGAATAAGTACAAAAGTCTTTGGGTCGCAGATCTCACTTACCACGTTAGGTATCTCACGTAGCTTGTGTGCTCTTTTGCCAACACCATGCCATAAAAAAAGGGTTCTTTGTTGGCATTATATTGAAAGTAAAGAATTTAAGTAAATTCTGACGGACGAAGTCACACCTTATGGTGTTCCTTACCTTTTTGGAGCAGAACCTTCAACCTGAAGAAGAGCCTAATGACACTCACCAATTCCTTGTGCATCAAATTACTCGGCCGATAGTCCCCGTGTGCGATCACCGCGGTCTTGCGGGGCTTGCTGAAGTCCCTCATCTTGCTCCAGCCAACGCAGCCCTCCAGGCAGCGCGCCACCCTCTCCCGGTCCTCCCCATCCAGAACCCCCAGGGCTCCATCAATCAGCCCCTGCCACTTCTCGCAGTTCGTCCACGGCGGCATCTTCATCACGTTCACCAGCTCCTCAAACTCCTCCGGCTGTTCCTTACGATACGCCAAAGACAGCGCGTGGAATTTGGCCAAAACCTCCATAGCTTTCGAAGCATAACCCCAACTTATATTCGTGAACCTGTCGAAAGGTTCATACCCTCGAGCTACTAAATTTTCCATGACCACTGTCTGCGTTTCTTCAATTTGGTTGCATCCGTAGAATTTGGGGAATTCGTATCGGTGCTCGGTAATATTTTGTCTGTCTTGGAGTTTTTCGTAGTGGTGGATAAGGTTCGTGTACACGTATTTTTCTGTTTTGAATATGAGGTCTGCTCCCATGCTTTCTGCCATGGTGGCTACTTTTGCGAAGAGTTCGATTTGTCCTTCAGGGGTGGTGACTGTCGCCTCGAATAGGGCAGAGGTGTAGTTGGCTCCGTCGCTGCTGATGGGTTTGATCTCGAACGTGGACTCACTTGGGAAGTTCTTCTTGATGATGAAAGCTAGGACCCCCTGCAGCGTCTCTTCGGGTAACGACATTGTGGAAGATTCTGGACTATTGTTACTGGTCTATCTATGAATTATTTACTGCATTTCCTTTGACCATTTAAAGATATGAGCACTGCACTTTACACATATGAATATAAGGTATAATTTAATTAATTTGTTAGGGATATACTACGTTATTTTATTTCTTGATAGATGGTGATTCTTGACCGTTTTCTCCAGTGGTCATGGGTATAATATAAAGGTGGGGTATTGAACGAAAAACTGACGGTTAACGTGACAACATTTTTTGAATTAACAGAACATAATCTATGAATACCGTTAACATAAATAAACATTGAAGAATAGGGCAGGTGAACTACTTTCCAAATACATTTTTATGAGAGGGTATCTAATAAAAGTAATAAAAGTAAAGATGTCACTTTAATTCAAGCGCCTGACACAAAAATACTAGCAATTTATGAACTTAGTGTCTATTTTGTCGTGTGGCTGCGTCAGGAGTTTTGATTATATTTTGCAAATAGTACCAGAAAGCCCCAAAAAAAACATCACTTTAGCGTAGTTAAACATTTAATGTAGGAATTAGGTAGTTCATAAGTAATCAGTGTTTATAAGTACGCAAATCTTTTCATTGAGTGAATAGTATAAAGATTTATTTAAAGTCAAGATTTTCTAATTAATTATATTTTAAGCACTAAAGTACTCGTAGTTATTATATGATCCAACTAAAAGAATCCTAATTAGGACCCTAACTCAAATTAAAGCAAACAGAAATACTTAAAATTATGCCCACATTTTACATTACGCTGTAGAAAGCCATCCCATTACCTGAACATGACAACGACACAACATGATTCCTACCTAAACAATCATTCCAAGGTTAATTGGAAGAGATGTCTTAAAGGGATAGGTTCGCATTTGTACATACTTACAAGTGTTTTTTTGTTATACAATTTCCTTTTTGCGCAGTATTGGATGTTGTAAATCAATCTGATACAATAATACTTAGGTACTTATAGTCTTTATTATTTCTAGCGAGCCGATCTTCTACACAAAGGTCATTGTTTGTATACAATACTATTATCTTTCTTTGTGTCCGTAACCGCAAGCCGATTACATACAAAAAAGTTAGAACTACATTGAATGTCCATAGAATTATCAACCCTATCCTCTTAGTCAGTAGGTTTAAAATGTAAAGTTCAACCCTGGCGACAGAAGATGGTAATATTGTGTAGGGAATAAGACCGGTTCAAATAATAAAGACATATCTGTATCCTGACACTTTACACTGTACTATAGGTATAAGAGCGTGTCAGATATTTTTGCGCGCAATGTTGGATAATATATTACTTATTGCTGGTGACTGTACCTATCGTACTTGTACGCCTAAAGCTTAGTTTGGGACTAGGAAGTGTGAAATTGTCCCCTGGCATATATTATTTATTTTTATTAATATTACAGAGAGAAATAATTATATTTTTAAGTGTCTAAGTAGTCAATTTAGAAACTGACCGATTTTAAAAATTCATTGACCCGTAGAATTCTATGTTTCCACCGAGTAACATACAGGTTTTTTTTTTATTTGTACTCCCTTCCATATTAAGTCTGATTCAACTATAACGGATACTTATCGAGAAATGACGTTCGGAGAAAAATGTAGTACGCACGCACGAGTCGCTGTGACATCGATTATGATATAATCGAGAACAGGATTCCACACGAAAGTGTGGAGCAATCTACCCGTTCCACTGCGAAACGTACGCTGACGTAACGACGATATGCAAAAACCGGGCAAGATCATGTGGGCCCATGTTCAGTGAAGGGTTCCGAAAATATATCGTTGCTTAAATACTAAAGGGCCACAAATCAAAATGTGTTTTGTGTTGCATTTAAATTCGGAATGCTATATACTTTAAGTTTTAAATCAAACTATATCTGTTTTTGTTTTGTGGCGCTTTTGTATTTAAACAGCGATATATACAGGGTGTTCGGCACATGGACCGTCAATTTTTTTTGGGATATTGTTGGGGTTATTTGTTATCTTTTCGCCCTTGGACTTAGGGTCATAAGGGTCACGGTTTTGGAGATATGATTTTTTAAATGTTTTTTCTCAAATTATCCGAAATTCCTCCTTTAAACGTTCGTAACTTTTTTATTAATGCGTGTTACAGAAAAATATGTTGTATTTAAAACTTGTTAATACATGCTAGTTCAAATACTAATAGTCTTTATTCTAACTGATAGTCTCAAAGGGACGTACGAGGTTTTTTATTTAACAAATTTACTGTTTGTGTGAAAAAAACCAACTTCAAAATTCAATTATTAAAAACCTCAATACAATTTTGGGGTTCATTTTATTTTAAAAACTTCTCTAGCTAATTAACTTTCTAACGATGTGCTACACATTAATAAAAAGTAAACGAGAATATCCACATTTTCAAAAAAAAGTTCGAGAGCACCTAGATAACTCGTTTCCTAACTCGTGGATAGGCAGAAGTGGCCCGATATCTTGGCCCGCAAGATCTCTAGACCTCTTATATGTATCTTTACTAACAGCGTCATTAAGAAATGTAATGGCTAGTAACAAAATGACACTTTCTTAAGTGGCCAGTTATTGACGATTTACCCTAATTGCGAGTTTTCGTGTTAAATAAGTATTTCCGGAACGGTCAGCCAAGAAAGTTGTCTACCAGTTTTGACAAAAGTTTCTGTGAGATCTAATTATCGCTAAGGTTGACACTTGTCACTGTCATAATATTATTGCAGGGGAAAATCGAACTTGTTGTATAATGACGTGCTGATAAACTTCAACTGTAGGGTAGTAGTCCACTTTTTTAGACGACTGTACATAATTATTTTTAATAACCTTAACAATGATACCTACCTCACTCGATGTTCTAATGTGAAAAATGTAGGGGAGGTACCCGAAAACTAACTGTTTTTTGAGATTTTATTTTTATGCCAACTAACAGTTTCTGTTGACTAGAGAACCCTAAAAACCAGTTGGTCTGTCTGTCATCGGCTAGGGAGTAATTTGATTTTAATGCAGTTTTTATTATTCGACTAGCTTTTCGGGGGCGATTATCGGTATTCCTTCAAGAACTGTCCATTTTCCGGAATAGAGCCGAGAAGACGGAACAAGCAAAATCCTAAGCCTCTACTCTAGGTAGTAAAAATTATACCGTCTTTGGCTATCGTATTGTCAACGTTTTGATATATATCTTATTTATTTGACAGTAACGGCTGCCGAGTTTAAAACTTTAAACCAATACCATTACGTATTATAAAGGCCCTAGTGACCCTGTAATAAGAATTAGTTCCTAGTCATGGATGTTTTCTATATATTTAAGTATATATTTCTCTATATAAGTATTTATATCGTTGTCTAGTACTGTAGTACCCATAATACAAGCCTTGAGCTTAGTTTGGGACTAGGTCAATTGGTGTGACATAGTCCTGTTTTTTTTTTAATAATGAAGCGTCAAATCCCAATAATGAAATACCTACTGAGTCACAATTTATATTTTTATTCTTCTTTATTAACCGACTTCAAAAAAAAAGGAGGAGGTTCTCAATTCGTCCGTTTTTTTTTAATGCCTTTTACCTCAGAACTTTTGACTGTGTGAACTGATTTTGATGATTTTTTTTTTTAATTTCTCAGTTTTTCGGTTTGGGTCACACGCATATTTTGGGCTTTAAAAACATGCCAAAATGGCTACGATGTCACAGACAGACCCATACACAGATAGGCATTCATTTCATACACAGACGTGAAACTTATACTCTCTTTTTGCGCAGGGAATAAATGAAAAGCAAGCTTTTCTATTTTCATGTTGTCGTCGATATACCTACCTATGTTAATAATTGACATTCTGCCATTGTTGTTATTTCAATTTTCACTGTTTAGGTACTGATAACGATACCACACACATCTAAATAGGCTCAGGCATTTAGAGATATTGTGGAATAAAGAATCGTACATACTTATATGAACCCTGAAAACATTACACTCCTTTTTTGGCCGTCGTGTAAAAAAAGTTTTGATTCCAGTTGAAATGACAGTTTTTTTTTGCTTGATTTACGGAATTAGACACCAGCTGATGTTAAGCAGGTCATCGTTCACCTGTTAACCGCCTGTTTGATAATATTTGTAAACGAGAGAGGCAAGAAGCAGCCGACCTTACTCGTTACGCAAACTCGGTCACACTCGATCCATACGCGCTCTTGGTCCGGTGGCCCGTGCACGAAAATGAGCGGCAATTTTTAAATTAAGAATTTATTTCCAAATTTATAAAGTGTGTTTTTAAAAATGGAGTGTCTTACGTTGCTGTTTGTTGTGAATCTGTGGTTAGTTGGCGGGAGTCTTGTGGAGTTTAGTGGTAAGTTTAAAAGTTAGTTGTTTCGGAGGGTGAGATAAGATTTTAGGGTGAAACTAAGTTGGACTTGATAAAGTATCTAAGTACGCTATGATTCTTTTCAATGTAATTTTACTGTTGTTTGATTAAAAATAGCTGAAAGAATAAATTTTAAGAATATTTCTTGTCGCAGGTACCTTTTGTATAGGTACAGAGTAAACTATTTTTCTAAACCATGCCCAACTTTTTAAACTATAGAAGGGGAGCCCTAGGGGCCAAAATGGGGATTGACTCGAGCGTCCCGGGGGCCTATTACTCGTCCATTCGTATGTAAACTCTTCATTACACAGAACATAATTATTAAGTAGGTAATCCCTACGTATGAATAACCTGTAAAATTAAGAACTTATGCCTATGGCGCCGCACTAGCGACGACGTGCATCACTAGCGTCGCCATATCAACGTGAAAAACAGAGCCGTCAAGTACTACACATTTGTCTCTCGACGCGGCCGTTTGCTATTTGATATTTCTAATTGTATATTTCTTTCTCGTTTAGTAAACCGATTTATGAAGAGTCGCATTATAATTTATAGTAGTTAACTGGCGCATAGCAGCACCAAATTGGTGACCCCGACGATTAATAATTATGTCGGATAACGAGTTTGAAGATACGATGCAAGGAGCCGCCGATGAATGAATGAATGAATGAATTTATAGTAGTTAACTGGCGCATAGCAGCACCAAATGCCTTTAAGAGATATTTTCCAGTTACCTAAATATGATTGCGGAAAATTCACGAGGATATAGGCAAAATAACAAGATGTGCACAAAAAGTAAATAAATCAATATTTCTACATATAAATATTTAAACTATAGCCAACATATGCACAAATATAACTACATAGTCATTGTTAGGTTAACTGGAAGTGATCCCGTAAAGGGATAAATTCGCTTTGCCCACGTGAATCTTAAGTTTGTGTACTTGTAATTCATGTTTTGTTTACACATTCATATACTAAACATATTAAATGTGTCTTTATGTTAAAATGTTTGCTACCTACATTTCATTTGGAATCTGTAGCTGTGTTCCTCATTAGAGGCCACTAGACGCACAGGAAATATAATAGTATAGATTATTTAAAATGTCGGAATCTACTTAGGAGATTTCTTTAGAAAAAAAACTTACTGTACTAGTTGGTACCTACTACCTAAATATGGACATAGATGTAGAAGACTTCCTTTTGGAAGCTGGTCAATTCAGAAAGTGAAAGAGCCAGTACGACCCACTTGCATTAATTCATCTTTTTTTTCATCTTTTTTTTCTTTCATTTTCTTCCATCTTGCCGTTATCCCAATCATTTGTGGTCGGCGCACCATCTTTTTCGTCCAAAAGTCCCCATCACCCGCCATCTCAGTATTCACTCCCTTGTTTTTTATGTAGATCTTCACACATTCCATCCATCTCTTCATAGGTCTCCCCTCTCCTCTCCTCCTTTCATTCCTCCTCACAGTATTTTTTTTCATGTTGGCACCACTTTTAAACTTCCTCTTACATTACGTTCATTTTTATAGTAGCGCCTATTTCACCGAAAAAGTTGTTACTCATTTAGCACTACCCAGGGGACACGTGCAGGGTTGTGGAAGGTAATTTCTGCGGACGCGAGCAACAAACAGATTGCTTGAGGCTTAGGTCAGGACATGGTCGCTGTAACTTCTTTCGGCACAAATGGGGTTGGCGTGATTCGGACCTATGTGATTGTGGCGAAGAGGCCCAAACCATGGATAATGCAGCGATGCCCAACACATTCATATCCGGGACCCATAGAAGACATCTACAACCTTACTCAAGACGCAGCTAATTGGCTGAGAACGCTGAATGTTGAATTATTATCAATAATATAATCTTTAATGTATTCGCTTATTATACAGATCGCCATACGATTAAATAAATACGTTCACTACATATAACACATCCATCTCAACAGTCACATTTAATTTCCTTAAATTCAAAGTTTGTCATTTGGGATCTTCGCTTATACCCGCTTTCCGAGCGAGCTCCGTACGGACGCCGTTTGGCTTACGTCTTACAACGGTGACTTCTAATGCTTCCAACGCGAGCTAACCTCTTTAAAGTCACCGTTGTACGCCTTTCATTTTATGAAACCTTTTAGACCTGGGAGGACCTGTTTTTTTGTTTAATCTCACTGAGGATTTTTGAGTTAGCACACGAATTGAATACCAGTTCGGTACCAGTGTGATTGAAAGGTTTAGAAAATTGGAAAAATCTACCATTTTGGTGAGTTTTAGTCACCGGATGAGATTAAATGAATGTCAATCTGTGAATGTTTTATATTATCACTTACATTTATAGTGTCCAATCATAAATTTAATGTGCTTAAGGACAAGCCAAATTAGGAATGTGGGTAATTATAAAGTAATCGTAATCTGGCTGATATATTTCGGCCAGGGTCAAACCGGGACATTATTTTTTCATGGCAGTCTTATCACAAACTATCCTTCCTACTAATATTAAAAGTGCAAAAGTAACTGTCTTTTTTTTATACTACGATGGTGGCAAAAAAAGGTAATGCCCGCCTGATGGTAAGCGGTGACTGTAGCCTATGGACGCCTGCAAGACCACAAGTATTGCATGCGCGTTGCCGATCCTTTAAAAACTATTTTACTTTCCTCTTGAAGAACTCTATATTGTAGTCGCCAGGCATTTCGATTATTGATTTTCCATTGAGAGCTTTTAAATTTTTCAGGACGATAAGTAGCCTACGTGTTAATCCAAGGTATAAGCTATCTCCATTTCAAAATGCATCTACTCGTAAATACGTTAAGCTGTTGCAGCGTGAAGGAGTAACAAACAAACAAACAAACTTTCGCATCTATAATATTAGTAGGATTCCAACATCTAACCAATATAATCAAAGATGCTGTTGATCCATTTGCAGATACCATGGATGCTGTGCCCCCTCTCTTCGAGCTGGAGGACTGGTCTCGCTGCCAGCACCCCGGGGACGTGTACTGCGTGCTCGAGGCTGCGCTGGTGGCTGGGAACCACACCACCATGCAGCTGCTGCAGGTTAGATAAGTCCTCTCCTCTATACCTACTGCAAACTCATCTATGGTTCCAACGGAAGACCAGCGCTGGCTTTAATGCCAGCATAAAACTGAGTTGGAACCATGTCGTGACAACAGTTATTTTGCTGTGTCAGTATTTTACCCAAGCCAAGAAAGATGGTACAAGCATTTAAGGGCCGTATTTATAAACTAATCTCAACTCTAATGCTCGTCTCGAGATGCGACAAAAATTACAGTGTTCTATGGTTTGACGTTTATTTTGACGTATCTTAATTGTGACCGACATCTCAGTCAAGATGAATTTATTAGTACGGCCCTAAGAGTGCGCCGAGCGTACGCCGGGTGTACAGTGGCGCCCTCATTACTTTTATTGTGTTTTCTAATAAACTAAAATATTTCCTTGTAATTGGACGGTAAGTTTTTGTACTACAAATGAAAACACAACTTATAGGGTATATCACATAGTTTAATAACAAATTCACCTTCGAGTGATCAACTTAATAGAAAAAAGTGGCCATGTTTTTCCGTTAATCTGACTACTCAAAGGGTAATTGTTATTAAAGTTTATTACGTATTCCATAAATTGTGTTCTTACTTGCACTACAAAAACGAATCGTCTGATTTCAAGGAAATTCTTTAGTTAAGTAGAAATCACAATAATAGTAATGAAGGCACCACTGGACGCTCGGCGTTTGCTCGGCGCAGTCTTAAAACTGCTAGTTAAACTGAGAGATCCGATATGCACTGTGACGTCATGTAACAGGTCGCCCATTTAAACTCCATGCTTAATTCTGTTTAGCCAGAAAGAGATAGGGACAAATCTTTGTTGGTTTATATGTTGGCATTACGTTGATTATTTTTATAGCTACTTATTCAAAAAATGTTTTTTTTTTAATATTTGTTACATGAATCGGCTTGAGTATGTGAAAAAGAGACAGGAATATTGCCTATTGTTGTGTATCATCGTGGGGATAAGAAAAGAAAACCGGTGAATTATTAGCATACAGACATTCTTGCGTTGACTTCTTGTACAGTCAAGGGTAATAATATGTATACACTTTAGTACCTTGTCACTTTAACCACTGTGACAGTTCATATATGGCAGTTCAAATATGACGACAATTAGACAAGGTATTAAAGTGTATACATATTTTTTCCCTTGACTGTACAGTAAGAATCAAAAGTAACTTAATAATAACTTAGTCATAAAAAATATGTAAACATTGTATATTGTCTAGGACACGGTTTCTGTAGGAGAATGTATCAAAACTTGTTTTTTTGTAGTTGTCTTGCACCATCATCGTTAAGTTTAATTCTTATAAACTAAGTTTAACTAATTAGTTCTGGTGAAAATCCTGAGCTTTGACACATTTTCCTGCTCAACTACGCGTGAATTTATTTACTTCTTATTGTATGTTATACTCATTGTTTTATATAATGCTAGGTTAAGTTTTATAATTGTATATTTAAAAAAACGACTAACTGTTGAGTTTTTTGCGGCGTTTCTTCTCAGCAGTGGTCTCTTGGGAAGCGCTGGTAGATTGTTGACGTGTAAAAGTGCCCGTGCGGCCTACTTACTGAATAAACATCTTTTATCTTTTATCTTTTTATCTTTTTTTCACTAAGCAGAATAACAAGCTCAAAATGATCTAGACGACGTATTCTCTTGACAACAGAGTAGAGTGCAGATCGTTTTAACCTCTTCGGTTGCGTAGCTACTTTTGCTGCTGACTGTACTCATAGACTCGTGCTCGTTGAAGTTTACGATAAGTTATTGACATAAAATCAAGGCTGTTGGTTGCGTTGTACAAATAATTATAGATACTCGTAAAACACTGCAGCATTGCGACGCGGTGCATTGTACTAGTCGTAGCTATTGTAGAAAATATTGTTTGAAAGCGACAAACGGTGAGTATTATATATTATGTCGCATAGTGACGAAGCGATAGCCTAGTTGGTAGTGACCCTGCCTACGAAGCTAGAGGTCCTGGGTTCAAATCCCGGTAAGGGCAGATTTGTGTGATGAGCGCAAAATATTTGTTCCTGTTCGCGCTTATTTATATCGTTGTCTAGTACCCACAGTACAAGCCTAGAGCTTAGTTTGGGACTAGGTTTATTGGTGTGACATTGTCCCCTGATTTATTTATTTATTATTTATTTATAGTCTCTTATTATTTTAGTAGGGGACTATATAACAGCACGTCGGTTTATGGTTAAAAATATTGTGGGCCGCCGACTTCAGTTTGACTGACCTACTCGTCCTTATTACCTTCCATTTTAAAAGAAGTATTTTTAGCGCATTATGTTTTTTAAAACAATTTATTTTATGCTTTTTCGTGACCATATCTATGGTTGACGTCGGTTTCTGGGACACCCTGTATAGTCCCACTTCTCAAATATTAATAGGACCTTTCGAACTCGCCACAAGCAACGCCGCGGGAAAGTCATAGTCATATATTTAAACTATTTAAATGTGGCTCGTAATAGTTACTCAACTACATTAATCAAAATTTTATATCGCCATCCTTAAAATAGGTTTCGTTGAGGAGTTCCGTTGGCCATCTGTGGTCTCCACCGTCGGTTCCACTTCATCAAATCATATAAGTGTAATTAAATATAAAATCTTCTTTACGATTTTTTTATGTGTTATACTCGTAGATATTATGAAAATTAGGCCTGTACAGTCGACTACAAAGAGATGTATCCACTTTTCACCTTATTGCAGTAATAATGTCCAAAAGTGGATACATCGTTTTGTAGTTCACTGTACGTTTTCCTTTCCAGGTTAATAATCCTTGGATAGAAAACCTTATAAACCTAGTTTTTAGTGTTTTAATGTTTATTTAAACTTGTGTGCAATATGGAAATCTAATTTCTGAAATTAATAATTTGAATTCATTGTATCTAATGAATCCCTTAATCATCATTTGTCCTAATGCCTCATTTATTCTAATTTTCGTTTATCCTAAAGTAATTTCCGCCTGAATTTTGTTTTTCTTAGTATTGTTAAAATACTACCCTAACCTACCATTAACCTACCGCCAAACAGCAGTGTTCGCATTGTTGTGTTCCGGTTTGGGGATAAGACAGCCGGTGAAATGACTCTATGCTAAGAGGCATTCCATCTTGGTCCTCAGGGTTGGCAACGCATTTGCAGTCTTAGGATTGCATTGCAGTCTTGTGAATGCAAATGTCTATGAATCACAGTTTCCACTTACCATCAGGTGGCCTGTGTGCTCGTTTGTCTTCAGTATGCCAGAAAAAAAAAACCTAATCTAACTGCAGGTATTTTTGGAAAACGTTATCTGAATCAGCTAAAAAACAGTTTATGACAAACAATAATTCGGACAAACGATTATTAGGGACTGGATACCGCTTAACCCCTTACCATGAGTTACAATTACCTTACTCACTAGCGAGTCGAATGCTCTGTCCCTCCCTCGCACTCTATAATAATACTGTATTTGCATTTCGCACAGAGCATTCGACTCGCTAGCGACTACAGTAATTTTAACTCATGGTAAGGGTACTGTTATTGTATTGTCAACGTTTTTGATAGCTCTTTACTTGACAACAATGGCAGCAGTAATGGCGACCGGAGGGGCTATTGCCTAACACACTCGCTATCGCAGTCGGCTTCAAAGTGGAACAATTGCTTTTATTTTGTATGCAGACAAGCCTTCGATTTTCAAAATGAAAACAAACGTGATAGCGAGTACGTTGGACAATAGGCCCTCGGGTCAAAAACAATGTTTTTTACCCGGATCACTTCGTTTACCCGTCACTTGCCATAATGTTAATTTGCCATAAATGCATTTTTTCTGAAACTGTAAACCTTTCAGGTAATTTTTATATGCCATCGTATAGAGCCCAATAGGTTGGGTTAGGTTTGTTTTATAACAATTCTGAATAGATCACGATTTCAGAAAAAATGCCTTTATGGCGAATTAATATTATGGCTTTCGGGCAAACGACAGAGAACCTCTTTTACCGCTTAGGATAGAGGCCCTGGGCATTGACCCTTTTACAATATACATATAGTTAACGACTTGAAGGTAAACGAATTCCTATAAAGCCAGTTTGTTACGTCATGTAGATTAGCACAGAGTTACGTGTGGCCTTCACCGCATTCGGCTAGAATACCAACGGATTCTGTTGTGGGTCGCGAGGGCGTTGCCTCATCTTTGCTTGGTTGAAAAACCGGCCAAGTGCGAGCCGGACACGCGCACCGAGGGTTCCGTGTTTAAGAAAATATGCTCGGTAACCGATAAAGAAAATACATTTTTTTTATGAACTTTATTTTCTATGCAATAACCCAATAACGTCCAAGTTTTTTCGTTATTTCTCAAAAAATATAAATAATTAACACTTTATTTTGTGCGTGCATGACTCGATGTATGAATGTGGAAGAAGCGAACGAAATTCAAGATCGTAGCAAGTGGAAAGAAGTGGTCTCTGCCTACCCCTCTGGGAAACAGGCGTGATTTAATGTATGTACCTATGTATGGTTGTCATTTTATTTATTTCATGAAATATAAATTATTATACAGGGTGTCCCAAAATTCAACGATAATCCGCCAAGGGCGGATAGAGCAGCTAAAAAGCTATCGATTTAACACCTATGTATGTTCAACGATTATTAGTAGTTTCGGAGATATAGATCATTTTAATCTGAATTTTTGTAATTTTCCCTTATGTCCATGTTACGAAAAATCATTAATTTCATGTTTTATTTCATAAGTTTTTCAGTGGTATCTTACTTAATTAGAATCATTACGAATCAGCGAAGTTTTTAATCTTATTTGACCGTGTTTTTTTCCAGTATTTTTTTTAGTAATTACATAAAGTTTGTTTCTCCATACTAGGTGTCCCAGTGTTTGCTTTTCACTTTGTATAGGAAAAACAACTTTAGGTGTTTACTTAAAAAAAATACTGATATAAAAAACGGGCAAACAGATTTAAAAACTTTACCAATTCGTAACGATTATAATTATGTAAAACACTACTGAAAAACTTATGAAATACAACATGAAATTAATGATGGTTCGTGACATGGACATAAGGGAAAATTACAAAAATTCAGACTAAATTGATCAATATCTCCTAAACTACTTAAAATCACTGAACATACATAGGGGTTAAATCGATAGCTTTTTAGCTGGTCTATCAGCCCTTGGCGGATTATCGTTGAATTTTGGGACACCCTGTATATACGTCAGGATTTTTTGATTAATATAAACATCGGAAAAGGGGGAGGGGGAGACGGTAATTTTTAGTAAATGTTTGACTATAAATCAAAAAGTACATTGTACAAAGTTTTGAAATGTGCAGATTACGCCCTTTCATATGACACCCCATTTGCTATGATCAAACCACCTTCATTTTTTAGCCCTCCATTCTAGACCAAAGGTTTAATGTAAGTACCTACGTTTCTTTTTCATATGAATTTGAACATCTCGTGTCATTATTGACTATTTTAGTGCCTTACCTTATCTGTTATCTTATCTTATCTTACAGATGAGCCCTCTCGGCTACACTTTGACCCCTTTTAGGACCTTTGTGTAATTACCCTCTTATACACTCAGCTGTTCAGGTTTTTCCTCATCGTAAGAGCAACATGGTGACCGCGGGCTCGAACTCGGTACCTTACGATCTCGAGTCGGCCCCTAAGCCGCTAGGTCAGCGACGCTCTTTTTTTTTCATTAGTTTATTCCCTTACTAAACAATCTATTATTATTTTGTTGCAGGATTACTCTGCGCAGTCGCTGAAGCACTTCAACCGGTCGCTGGTGCACCGCGGCGTGTGCGCCACGCGGTGCGCGGGCGCCGCGGGGCCGGGGGGCGCGGGGGAGGAGCGCGCGCAGGCCTGCGTCAATGAGAGCCTGAGCGCCTACGGGTTTGAGGTTAGTCTATACATATATTATACTACTCTTCCGATGGGTCCAGCCAGTTTCTTGCTACGACCTTGACACTTGTTTTTTTTTTACTATCAAACTTCTGCTTATATTTAAAGTAAAAGGGGTCTCAACACGGTGACACGTACGAAAAGGTCGATATTTATGTTTTCATTTAATATGATTCCGAAGACCGTTATCTATGGTCCTTCGAGCCGGATATGAACCACCGAATCGCAATGAATAAAAAGGGTCTATTCCACGTTGCAGAAGTTAGAACATTCTCAGATATTTGGAAATCTTCTCATTCTCAGAACCTAATTGAGAATAATCTCGGAAACATTCGTGAGTTTTAAGAATGTCCACTTTCCCCAAGCTTTCCCTCCAAAAATCAAGAACATTCTTAGCAGTAACTGTGAATTTCACTTAAGACTACGCCGAGCGTACGCCGGATGTACACAGGCGCCCTCATTACTATTATTGGGTTTTCTAATTAACTAAATAATTTCCTTGGAACCAAACAAAATGTGTTTGTAGCGCAAGTATAAACACAACTTATAGGGTATATCATATAGTTTAATAACAATTCATCTTCGAGTTATTAACTTAACGAAAAAAAGTGGCCACCTTTTCCCGTTAAGCTGACTACTCAAAGG